>JBBBWG010031842.1:0-44010 GCA_037176905.1 Azolla pinnata | reverse complement strand
GTTCTTATCTGGTTTTCTTCTGGTCGTATTCGTGTCTTCCAAGTCAATCCTTGTCGACGAGCTCCGGCCGTGACATATGCCACCATGAAGTTGTAATTTTTGTCCATGTTGTGTCCCCATCTTCTCCATAAAATAACAAATTATCTCTGCCCATGATTGAGAACCTCAACACATCTATTTCATGAGGCTTAACATTCGAGCAACCATATTATCTTCCAAATTAGTAAACTTATTTCTTTTAAATCTTTTGGGGTACATGTATGTAGCTATAAAACCTAACGGATATCAATGTTAGACTCTTTCTTACATAATGTACTCTCTCTCTCTCTCTCTCTCTCTCTCTCTCTCTCTCTCTCTTGGTGCATCTCATTCATGCCTTTTGGAGTAGGACCATAAAGATAGTGTTGCCTATTATATTATGATTTAAGATAAATAAATAGATTTGATTATAATCGTTAGAAGTCAAATGCGATCTATGAGATTTAAGATAATATAGTTTACATTGTACGTTTAGATGTGAAGAGTGACTCTCCCATGTTCAAAAATTTTACTTTGAGAAGATATAGAAAGTGTATTTGAAATAAAATTAAAATGTCGAGCACTCAAACAAAGTATGACGCTTAGATTCTCAAACTTTTTTAGCTGACAAAATATGTATAGTAAACATGTCTCTTCACTTATGCCCTAATATATAAGAACAACAATGCTAGGCAAGGGGCATGTTATTTTGGGGAAAATTTTGGTGCACACACTATTATATACAAAAAGTGAAAAAAAAGAATATTACAAGCATAGTATATATATGTATATAATTTTGTTAGAAACAATAGTCACTACAAGGTATTGGCCTATTTGCCGCGAGTTTTGCCGCGAAATTTCTTCTGCAAAAGCTCAAGAAAAGTCGTGGCAAAATTTATGGTAAACAACATTCTATTTTGCCACGAAATTTTGCCGCAACCATTACCGCAAATTTTACCGCAAGTTTTACCGCGAGTTTTACCACGAATTTACCACAATGTTTACCACGAGTATTACCGCGAATTTTATCGCGCATATTTCTGCGTGTATATACGCGGATATTACCGTGCGTATATACACAATCTTTACCGCGCTATATACGCGAAATTAAATAAAAAAATATTTAAATTAAGAAAAAAAGAAAAAAAACCTCCTTTTATTCATTTATATATATTTCTTTTTGTTCTCAATTTAAGAACATATATATATCTTCAAAAGCTTCTTCATTTAAAAAAGTTTCTACATTTCAGAAAGCTTCTTCAATTCAGAACTTAGAAGATGGATGAGAAACTCAAGCCCTCACTACCTATTTATACAAGATGTCTGTCTGTGACTATTCATGAGGGATATTTTCACTTATTATTTTTCTGTCTCCTCTTATATACATTGATTTATTTGTATATATATACAGACAGATATATTTATCTCTACTAGCAACCATTCATACATATTTATCTATATATACATTCATATTCACTTGTATATGGAGATAAGATAGATCATATTCATCTGTATATGCATATATATACATGCATATACACCTGTATATTAAAACGTAAATGTATATTCATCTATACATTCATACATATATACATATTCACCTATACGTGAAGAACTACATATATATTCACCTATACGTGAAGAACTACATATATATTCAGCTATATATGTTTGCTGTTTGCTGCAACATTGTTGCAAATTAACTTATATCAGTTGTTTGTTGTAACATAGATGCGTTGTTTGCTGCAAAATGGAAGCAAATTAACTTATATTAGTATGTATTCACTTGTATATGTATATATATATATGCATGTTAATGTTTACTTTACATTTTGCCACGAGTTTGCTGCAACATAACCACGTTGTTTGCCGCGAGTTTGCTGGAATATATCCATGTTTTTTGCCACGAGTTTGCTGCAACATAGCTGCAAATTAACTTATATTAATATGCATTCACTTGTATATGTATACATGCATGCATATTCGTCTAAATATTCATTTTTTCATGCATATTTGTCTGTGTATGCATATATATATATGCAAATTCGTCTATATATGTACATGTTTGATGTATATTCACTTGTAAATGGGTAGATACAAGTACATTCATTCGTATATTGAAGCCTACATGTAAATTCATCTATATATCCATGCAAACATGAATATTTACCTATAATGTATATGTTTGCTTCATATTCGCTTGTATATGATTACATACATATAAATACCCATAAATATTAATATATTCATGTATATTTAGATGTATACAAATATATTGGTGTATATATGCATAGATAATTAGATATTAATCATTTTATATAAACTCCAGTAAATATATTAAATCATTCTATGTTGGATTGATTAGATACAAGCACATTCACCTATATATTGAAACTTACATGCAAATTCACTTGTATATCTATCAATACATACATATTCACTTATATATGTATGCACATGTCTGATTCATATTCGCTTTTATATGCATACATACATACGTATAAATATTCATATATTCATGTATATCTACATGTGTATGTATATCTAGATGTATTCATGCATATTGATTTGTATATGAATAGATGTATGATTTCAAACATTGTAAATAATAATAATATATATATTTACTAATTATGTTATATAAGTGTCTGTTAGCTAAATTGGCTAGACCATTTGATTGTGCGACGCGACTAGGTCGCGGCAAACTGTCGCGACAAACAACCCAATACTTTGTAGTGAGTGTTAAAGTTGACGAACGCAACCCAACTTTATGACGTGATAGAGTATGCAAACTAGAATGATTTGGTTCGGCGAAGAATCCAGGCTTATTATGAGCCTGTGCATTTATGGGCCATAACTCATTTACTTCACCCACCTCGTTGTGTATTAGATGCTTATGAGGCGCATTGTAAGGATTGGAATGCAAGAGTTGAGAAATATATCTTCTAGTTTTTTGTGTGTATATATATCTCTCTCTATTGTGTGTCCCAGTTTTCGATTATACTAACTCACTACGCGATCGCATCTTGTGTTTTGTACACTCCCTCAATAGAAAAATTTCAAATTCTTTACAAATAGTTTTGATGCAGATAGTGATATTAAGTTTAATAAGTATCTAAGAGTTCGATTTTTTTGTTCAAAAAAAATTTGGGGTTCTTTCCAATGTAATAAGCAAATATAATGTATGAAATATGATCATTTGCATATTATCTTTTTCTACAATGTAGTTAAGAAAATATATGTGCATACTTCAAAAATAAAGTATTTTCAATTCTATTAAGGATTAGACTGCAAGTTTTAAAGTAATGTTCACATCTCTTTAATAAGAAGGGCTTGATGTTAGGTAGCCGCCATTTAACAAATACACGGTTTTATACACGAAATGCATATTGCTCCACATCCACATATTGTATTATAAAGCCTTGTATTTTATAAGGGTATTTGTTATTCAATTATACTATTTAACTTTATAAGTTGCAATTTTTAGTAGGGAACCAATGGCTAAATACAAATTTTTATATAGGAAGTTGATGTAGAACATTGAATTTTTGCAAAAACCATTGTATTTGTAAAACATAGTAGCGGTACAAATGACCTTTGATAACCATTGGTATTTGTTAACGGATATTTCGGGTTAGTGCCCTAGCTGGGACATGGATGGGTGAGTGTGGAAGGGCGCAAACCCTAGTTTTGTGATATATTTATGAAACCATCTATTTATCCTTTCATCTTACCGTCTTCATCTCTCTCTCTCTCTCTTTGGACCCTGGGCGGGGGATGAGGATGCTCTAAGCCTCACCCTCTCCTCTTGTTGGTGTTAAGGACCTTGCCAACAATATTGGACAAAGCTCTAAAACTTTATGGAGATAAATAAAACATAAATATTTAATTACTTAATTATAAAAATGAAGGTGATGGGTTTGATTTTTATCATATCTTTATTTTTGTAGAAATACATAGCTTAATGTAAAAAGTCAATATGCTACATCAACTTCTTACATAAATAATATATTTGTTTAAACATCGACCCCTTATAAAAATTCTATGGTTTATATGTAAGAAGTCGATACACCTAATAAATAAAATAATACATTTGTTATAATATCAATCCCTTATAAAAATTCTATGATTTATGCAACAAGTCGATACGGTGAATCGACTTCTAAAATATCTTTAAAACATTATAAAATATCTTTAGGTTATTTTATAGGAACCTATAAATAGAGACATATAGAGTTTATTAAATTAGTTCAAATCAACACAGCTCCCAAAGACTATATTGTATCTAACAACTAGTTGTACTTATGTTATCTTAATATACTTAATCCTCTCCTATCATTTTACTCTCCTCATCTTTTTTGTTCTCTGATATCCTTCGTATACCACTCTATCTCTCGTTTTGTTCTAACAAGTCCGCTTGTCTTGTTGCAATTCAACTTTGCCCCTAAACTAACATTGAGAATTGGTAGAGCCTTTTCAAACCCTATTATCTTGTTGATGGCATCTTGTATGTGAATTTATTGTATCACTTGTAAATTTTGAAGCCAATAACTTTTTAGTTAGGTATGACAAACATAGACCTTGGTCCCACACAGATTAGTGTAAGCTATACACACATATTTATGGACATACAGATGTATAGTGATATGTATACATGTATGTACATTCTGTGAATATATACATGGATGTAACTGACTTTAGAGAGACTTAGGTATGTATGCATCTAGACATTATATTTATGTAACTGCATTGGTATGTATCATGTATGCATATCTAAGTATATGTATGTATGTTTGTATGCATGAACATCTCAAAGCTACGAGAAGATATATATCTACTTAGATATACATATGTATAATGCATTGAATTGGGTGTGATGCATGTTGCATACATGTATATCAATGGTTTCCTCTTCTGAAGATTTTATGCTAAGAAGATCATTTGTGTTACAACAAAGTATATAAATAATAATACATAAGAATAAGACTACCAGAAGCCAGTTGAATAAAGTTACTCCATGAAGGTCATGAGTTTAAACTCGACAAAGATTGCCAATAATTTCCAACTTTTCTCGATAACTATATCAGCGGAAGGTTTTTATTTTCTCATTTTCATCGATATTATCGACAATATAAAACACAATAGCTTTTGAACATTGTCGATAATTTCGACGAATGTTACTAAGCCTTTATTATAGGGCAATCATGTTAGTAAGTGACATTTGACAAAGTGGCAAGGTTATTCTGGAAAAGATTCAAGGATTACCAAATGTTGCATGGGCCGATACCTAACTTGATAGATGAGACACGTGAGCTTGGGCTAGATGTTTGTAAAGAATAAAAGTCTTACCGTGATTTCCACGAATAATACTTATCATATAATTATTAGGAGGCATGCATGATTAGCAGAGCGATCGACCAAGTTTTGATTGTTTAAAAAAGCTAATAATTTGATGTTTGAAAGTGCTTCGAAGCAGTTAGCATTATTCCCGACTACCTTTTCTACATGACAAACAAAAAATCCAAAAGATGGTGGTTTTTGGCCAAACTTTTGATTGAGTTGGAAGCAAAATCACTTTCGTTGTTCCCCTAAAATTTCTTATGAATCATAATGTTAACTAATAAGACGATATTTTTTGTCTAGGAACATGGGAATTAACACCACAATATCGCTTTTTATTACGGACTCTTTGGGATGATGCGGGTTGTGTTTTATGTGGCAAATACGGAAACTAATCGGCGTGCATTAGTATATGACGAATCGTAAAGACGGTTTTTGTTTTAATTGGCAATTTGCAGTGTTGTAAAAAGTCAAGATAGTTGACATAGGAGGAGAGCCAATTATGTCGATTGTGTCGATCTAAACGCAAGCCATGTTTCTCGAGGGAGACCAGAAGCATTTCATTTCTTTTGATATAGTGTTTTGTTTGACTTAAAAGTTGTAGTATTTCACCTCTAAAACACTTTAACAACCACACTAATCTTGACTCGCTCGATCTAAAACACATTTCCGGTTTGCCCGATCGATCGTGCCAACCAATTATTACTATGACTTTTGGTGCCATGCAAAGGAATTAGAGCTGATGATCAATTTGGGCAAAGGAAAGGAAGGTGATCGATCGACAAGCGCGGTCAATGTCATGACAATGCATAGCGATTCATCGAGACGACGAAGGAGTTTGTTCGTCACACTATATCTTCGATTTCAGACCGCAACGCTATAATTTTTACGAGGGTGTTCTATAAGGTCTTCTACCAGTACTTGACATAGAGTCAATTGTGCCCTCCACCGTTTTCGGCGCTTGTCTGATAAAGATACGACTATATCTAGCCCACATATCCTACTCGCGCGTGTGGTTTTGTCATAACGTATTGCATTTCATATATGCATGTTTTAAGAGGCTTTTTCTTGAAGAGGTTGTGGGTTCAAATCTTGACTGTGACGATTGGCCCGTTGTTCTCATAATTCGAGCATGTTTGGACATAGTTCTTTTTCCACATAATAATACGATAGAGCTCTGTGAGACCCAGACCATTCTTGGGGCGAGCTTTTTCCGTTTTTCGTAACCGATTTTAACGCAATAATAAAATCTCGCCGTCGATCCGCGTCAAACCTACAAAAAGATAAAATAAAAGAGGTCATCCATCGACGCAATATTAACAAGAAGCCATGAAGGGGGTGGTGTAGCTGAAGACTTTGGTTGCGATCCAAGCGATTAAAAAAACAAAAGGGAAGAAGAAGAAGACAATGAAGGTTTTCTTTTTCTGGGTTGGTTTGGTTTTGTTTAATGCAAAGCAATCCAAGAGACGCAACGGGAGATTAAGATCATTCCTCTGTAAGATTCGGTCGTTGATGCGGATGCATGCATGAATGCATCGGCGGATGAAAGGATGCATGTAAATGCATCATCCAGAGGACATAAATACGGTCGATCAGACGATACAGCATGGCGATGATGATGATGATGATGATGATGATGATGATGGTTAATTACGCGCTTTGATTGCGGTATGAACCAAATGCTTTGATGGAGCAGATAGATAGATTGCCCCCATGAACCACCACCGAATCGGATGGGGTTCCAGTAAGTCAAGAAGATCTTACTTAGTATATCATGTGCTTCTGTCAAGCCCCCAGATCTGGCGCTCGATGATGATGCTCGATGTCCATGCATGTGTTGGTTAAAAACTGTCAGATTGAGGCACCGCGACTGCCTCTGGGTTACATGCATCCGTATTATTATTAAAGAAAGGCAGAAGAAAGAGCTCATCTGACATACGGCTACCCATATCTGCATGCAATCGCCAGATTTGCCCCCCCCACCGGACAAAAAGCAATACATACTGCGCTACCCTGCTCGATAATATATCTGCAAAAGGATGATCTCCGGGACAATCTTGAGAATAAATTTAGATAAACAAAACAAGAAAAACAGGGGCTCTAGAACCCAGCAGGGACCTGTTCCCGCTTGCATCGACGCATGTTAATCTGGTAAGAAAGGGCAGACAGACAAGCAAGCAGACAATCTGCATCGGAACAGGGCTCCTTATAGCACATAACACATGGCCCATGCATTATTATTATTATTATGCATCTACATCTGTCGCTTGCATCGCTAGTTCACATGCAGTCCGATGATCGATCGATCGGTCGGAGGGGCCACAATGTTCGAGGTACGTATCTGCTTCTGTGAGTGAGCCTCAAGAAACTGGAGGAACATAAGCTATGAATGCATGTATGCATGCTGTGGATGTGTGAATTGCATGAATGCATGCATGTGGTGGATGTGGATGGATGAATGCATGCATGGATGTGGTGATGTGGATGGATGAATGCATGCATGGATGTGGTTGGCTGTGTGGATGAATGCATGGAATGCATGTGTGCATGTGGTGGATGCATGGATGGATGCATGGATGGATGCATGCATGTGGATGATGGGTGGATGGATGCATGCATGCATGTGGATGATGGATGGATGCATGCATGCATGCATGTGGATGATGGATGGATGCATGCATGCATGCATGTGGATGATGGATGCATTTGCTTTCTCTGATCTTCTTCCTCTTCTTCTTTTTCTCTGATCTTCTCCTTCTTCTTCTTCTTCTTGCTTTCTTTGATCTTCTTCTTCTTCTTCTCCATTGCTTTCTTTGATCTTCTTCTTCTTCTTCTTCTTCTCCTTCTCCATTGCTTTCTCTGATCTTCTTCTTCTTCTTCTTCTCCATTGCTTTCTTTGATCTTCTTCTTCTTCTTCTTCTTCTCCATTGCTTTCTCTGATCTTCTTCTTCTCCATTGCTTTCTCTGATCTTCTTCTTCTTCTCCATTGCTTTCTCTGATCTTCTTCTTCTTCTTCTTCTTCTTCTCCATTGCTTTCTCTGATCTTCTCCCTCTTCTTCTTCTTCTTCTTCTTCTTCTTCTTCTTCTTCTTCTCCATTCACTTTAGAATCTTTCATCTTGTCTGCTCTGCTCTGCGCTCCTCTCTCTACACACAGAAAGAGGAAGGAAAAGAAGGAAGGAGGGGAGCTGAGCTCTCTCTCTCTCTCTCTCTCTCTCTCTCTCTCTCTCTTTCTTCTCTCCCTGTCCCTGTTCCTGTCCCTTTCTCTCTGTCTCTGTCCCTTTCTCTCTGTCTCTGTCTCTGTCTGTTTCGCGCTCTCTCTCTCTCTCTCTCTCTTTCTGTCAAAATTCATGTCTCTCATGGCGGACACGCTTTGATTCATTCCCTGAAAAACCTCGCTCTTCCTGCTCTCTCCATACTCTACTGCAAAATTTTCCATGCCCTGCTGCTTCTGACTGTGTGGTTTGTTTGTTCTCCATGGAATCCTTCTCCCCTCTCTCTCTCTCTTTTCCCTGAAAGTCGCAATGGTGGGTCTCCTTCCTCACCCCCATTACTGTCAGTTAGGCCACAAAAGACCGGCTTAAAAGCAGAGAAAAGCTCCGCCATGGTGATTATTGCCCACCAATTCTGTGGATCAGTGCTTTCTCCCCCTCTGCTTTCTCTTTCCTCCTGGATGGATAAAGCGAAACCGGGCCAAAAAACCCATTGTTCTTGCTTAATCCTCAAGGCACAGAGACAGAGAGAGAGAGGGAGAGAGGGAGAGAGGGAAGGAGAGAGATAGAGAGCATCAGAATGAAAAAGGTCAGGGCTTTTCTGAGCTGAAACCCTACAGGATTTAGGGTTTCTTGCAGAGCTTTGTGCACAGAGGAATGAGCTCTCAGAGGATATGGGACCATGTTAGCAGGCATTCTGGATATGGTCCTTCTGTTTCAAAAGGTCTTCACAAGGATGAGAGCAGCCTTTTCATTTGAGCTGAAAATCCTGGATTAGGTTTCTCTTCTTCTTCTTCTTCTTCTTCTTCTTCTTGGGACGGAGCAAGGAAACAGAACCCAACTACTCAGTCTAATCTAAGGTAGAGGCCTAGGAAATTGGATTCAGGGTTTCTGCAGAAGAAACCCACCGAGTCTACTCCTTTGGAGCTAAAGTCAATCTCAAGAATACTGCTTTTCTCATGGTTTCTTGGCTTGCCCTACCGTCTGGCAATTCTTCCGTGTTCAGTGGTGGGTCAATTCTGTATTAGCACAGAGATAAGCCGGAGATCAGGTCACAAGTCTGGAACATATATGATCTCCGTGTGGAATATATATAGATTTTTGCATATCTATCATCTTGGGTACTACGATTGGGAAGACAGAGGCGACCGGTTCAAGAAAAGGGCATCAGTGTCATTGGATATGCAGAGTCCTGTTGCAAAGGCTGGGTTCATGTAGATAGATGATGGTGGTGATGATGATGATGATGATGAGAATGGGCGATGGAGAATCATGTGGGGGATGCTAAGGATGACATTGGGACGACGACGAATGCGGTGATGGAGATGTAGAGGATGGGGATGGGGATGGTGATGGCGCTGGAGACGGTGGTAACACGGATGCTGAAGATGTAGATGCTGAAGATGCTGATGTAGATGATGATGTTGTTGATGATGATGCTGATAATGGAGATGGAGATGGATATGGAGATGGAGATGGAGATGGAGACGATGATAGCGAAGAAGAAGATTATGGCCACGGCAGCGATGCTATGATCCTTGACATGGTGCAATGGAATTGCATCTCTTGCTCATCACAGGATTAGCAGAAGCAGGAAGAAGGAAGCAGGGGAGATGAAGGAGCTCAAGTGGGGTTCGGCGAGATGGTGCGCGGTGAACATGGCCATAGCTTGTGTGTATGTAGGGGCAGGGAAGCTATCGGAGACGCTGTCGACGCTGAGATCTCAAGCTTCTCCGATTTGGGCACCTTCAGGTATCATGGTAGCTGCAGTTCTCATCTTCGGATGCAAGGTCTTCCCCGGCGTCTTCTCCGGCAATGTCGCCTCCAATCTCTGGTATTTCCAGAACCAGAGGCTTCGATCCCGCCTCCCTGCTTCCCTCGCCCTCGGCCTCTTCTCCGTCATCGAATCCCTCTCCTGCGCATGGCTCCTCCGGCACCCGCTCTGCTACAAGAATGGCTGCTTCCGCTGGCAGGTAACACCCCCCATCTCCATTGGAAATTCCCGCCGAATCGAAGAACAAGTAAATGGCTCTCGAAACGAGGCTCTACTCACATGTATGCAGCAATCATGGGTTTTCATCCGTATCTCTCGAAACGATGCTCTACACACATGTATGTGGTAATGGGGTCAATCTGTGGTGCTACACATATGAATGTAGTAATGGGGTCAATCTGTGATACTACTATACACATGTATGTGCTAATGGGGCCAACCTGTGGTGCTATACACATGTATGTAGTAATGGGGTCAATCTGTGGCGCTATATACACATGGATGCAGTAATGGGCTCCATCTGTGGCGCTATACACTTGTATGTAGGTAATGGGGTCGATCTGAGTTAGTGTTTCCTAAGATGCTAGTGTTTCCTAAGGTGATCTTTGCAGTGCAGTGAGAAAGAAGAGCTCAGTAAGTTTCCTCTGATCGGAGAATAAAACGCTGCCCCATTTTTTGCAATGGGTTTTTTATGTCTTTATCTCTCCTCTAAACGTGTGGCGCTGTAATGCATCGCGTGTATGTAGTAATGGGGTCGATCTGAGCTAGTGTTTCCTAAGGTGATCTTCGCATTGCCGCGAGAAAGAAGCTCTCAGTATGGAAGACTTTCTTGGTCCAGACCTTGTGTGCACTCTAATCAATCCCATCACATATGTAAAGGATCACATCAAGTTTTTTGTGCACTCCATTGCACGTGTTACTGATCATCCAGCTTGTGTGTTTTTCTAAAGCTGTACATTACTATCGATCAATTTAGTCTGGCATCACTGATATCTACAATCGTCAGGTTTTCTAGTTTACCTTTGTATTGGATGCGACAGCGCCCATCTGACTTGCTTTACATTTTGATTCTGTTCTGTTGTTTGGCAGGGCTCTAGAGATGGCACCCTCACCATCAATACATTCCATGATGCATTATGGCTTTTTGTGGCGGCACCCATTACAGCACTTATTGCTGGAACTGGAAATTCTCTGGTGCTCTCGCTCTCAAGACTCTCTACTTGGGATCACTTTGTGCAAGTTTGGTCGACTTGGGTCCTCGGTGATTTATCTGCAATCCTCTGCTACACCCCTTGTATCCTTCATGTTTGGAACTTCTTCGATGAAGATTTCCAGGAGTACTTCCAGGGAAGGAAGGAGAAGGATGTCAAAGCTGATAAAAGAAACTCCCTTGAGCATGAGAATTCCCGTTTGAGTTTCTGTATTACCCATGGGTCATGTATCCCAAATTTGTTCTCAAACAAAGGAAACTCATGGAAAGTAAGTACTTATGGAATGTGCCAAAAACGGAATATGATGGATGTTGAGGTTGCAATACCAGAGTATCAGGCCAATGAATACGATTCCCATTGCGGTCTATCACTAGATGAATTGATGAAGAAGTGCTGCAACAAATGCAAGAAAGAAAGTCGCGCCACGAGCACACAAAGGCATTTGCACACACATGAAAGACATGGCAGAACTGATAATCTGGGAGAAGATAATGAAATTTCAGCTGTGTCAAATGCACATCACCCTCCTTGTTGGGGGTCATCTGGATTTTCCATTAGGAAATTCGTGATAAGGTTTTCAGAATGTGTGACATTGTTTCTCCTTCTAATTGGCCTCTGCATGTTCATCTTCTTCAACCTTGGAGTCCCACACAACAACGAGTTTGTGCAGCACTTGTCTTATTTAGTGTTTCCAATGGTCATCTGGGCTTCATTTCGTTTCAACCGCATTGGCTTGCCTTTATCTGTTGTCGTGGTAGCTATAATGGCAAGTGCAGGCACTGCAAAGCATCGTGGACCACTGTACCATGATGATAATAGTGACAACTCTTTGCTTCAGGTAAAAATCAATCTGGAAAGCACCATGTGAATGAAGTTTATGCATATTTTCATAGTGAAATGTTGATGTTAATTTCTATGAAATCATAGATGTAGTCTTCTTGTAGAAGAATGCTTTTGACATTATGATAACACTTTGACAAAAAGAAAGATAAACTCTATATGGTAACCGTTTCAGAATAGATATGCAATCTCATACATTTCATGAGAGATGATTGTAGTAATTTTACTTGGTCGAATGATAGGCTGAAACACCTTACACAAATATCCATGAATGATTGACAAACCTTATCGCATGATCCATCAAAGATGTGTTTGGCATAGGAATGGTTATGCCTTTGTGGTATCTGTAATGGCAAGAAAACTGGCTCATACATCTTTGTTGTCTGAGGATCATTTATACATGGTGCCTTTTATCACACTCATTAACACCTCACCATTTAGGCTCACTATTGGTTTGAGTTGTCAGCCATGGTTATTCTGTAAATAAATTCTTTCTGGTCTTTCTATTGTCAAATTTATCTTCTTAAATGACTTCTTGCAGGTTCAAATGTTTGTGTGTGTGCTGGCAATGGTCGCAATCACACTAGCTGCGATAGTGCATGACCGCAAGCAAATGGAGGGAGAGCTGAATGAAATGAATTCCACTTTGGAGTCTCAGGTGATTGTTTTCTTTTTGATCATTCATTTTAATTATTGTTCAGTTTTGACTGAATTTTTCTTCATAAAAAATGTTATACATGTAATACTATGCAGGTTCGGGAGCGCACTAAAGAATTACAAAAGGCTAATAAGGAATTACAGGCTTCACAGACTGCAGCAGAAGAAGCCAGTAGAGCAAAATCCGAGTTCCTTGCGAACATGAGCCATGAAATCAGGTTTCTATTTTCTGCATCTTTCATACTTATATGCTTCCATATTTTACATTTCATTGCTCACCAACAAAAGAATGCCAACTGCTAAATATTTTTCCCTAAATCGATGATGTCTTTCTTTGTATATTTAAACATTATATCTAGATGAAAATAGCGAAAAGATCATGAGAACTGTCTAACTCTAGTTTTGATATGGGAACAAATGGTTTTATCTTCTTTGTTGATTTGTGTTTGCAGAACTCCAATCCATGGAATTATTGGAATGACATCATTGGCTCTAGACACTGACCTTACTGAGGAACAAAGAGAACATCTTGAAACAGTCTCGCAGTCTGCTGATTGTCTTCTGCATATTGTAAACGCAATACTTGATCTTGCAAAGATAGAAGCTGGCCGCCTAGAACTCGAGCATGTTCCATTCAATCTTTCCGGAGTCACTGAATCAACTGTGAAGATGCTGCAGGTATGCTTGTTTTCTTTTTGTTCTTTCAAGCTAGTCACCTTTGTATTATCAAATAAAAATGGCCATTACAAAAATAAATGACTTGTTCAGAAATGTGTGTAGCCCTTCATCATTTGTAACTTGGTATAGACACTGATACCCCTTTATTTCTCACAAGAGTTGTTGATCTCAACAAATACTCTTGTCTTCTTTTTTTTAAATATGCTTGATAAATACACATTAAAATTTCAACCTCTTTGACAGGTTAGGGCAACACAAAAAAATCTCAGGTTATACTGCAGTATTGATTCTAATGTTCCACAGTGTTTAATCGGAGATGCGGGGAGATTGCAACAGTGTATTCTAAATCTTGGTAAGAGGGAAACCGTATCTGAAGAGAGACTTATGAAAATTGTTGCAGTCACTCAGTCCTATGTATTTTAATTACCAATGCTATTGTGTATATGTACCTTTTTTGTAGTTGGAAATGCTATCAAGTTTACCCATGAAGGATGCGTATCTGTCTCAACAAAGCTTTACACTGGTCAAGGCAGCAGCAGTGATTTGTGCGATAAACATGAAAAAAAACATTCAAAAAGTTGTTCAATGGCAAAACTCAGCTCTTCAAAGAGTCCTGTCAAGAGTCCAGAAAGATATGGGCTCAATCATATCATATCCCCGCATGATGAGGGCCTTATGCTTTCAGGAGATATAGGCAAGTCAGGTTTCCCATCATCGGAATCACCCATAACAAATAGATCGACTGAACTTTTACCTAACCGAGAAGCGCACGAGAAAGTGCGACTGTTATTCTCAGTCACGGACACTGGGATCGGCATAAGTAAAGAAAATCAGAAAGAGATATTCAAGGCATTCTCGCAGGCTGACAGCTCGACCACAAGACTCTATGGAGGGACTGGCTTAGGGCTCAGCATTGTGGAAAGGTACATCATTCTTTATACTCAGAAAATGTGTTCTTATGATTATACTGAATGTGTGAAAATAAAGCAGAAAGATTGGCATTGTTTAACCTGTTTTTATTCAATGCAAAACCTGAAGAGATGGATGCATTGATCAAAATATATCAGGGATTTCACACATGCAAACCTTGTTTCTCACAGATTAGTTGCAATGATGGGTGGCCATATTTGGCTTGAAAGTGAACCAGGAAAAGGGAGCACCTTCTATTTCGTTGCTTGTTTTGAGAAAGGGGATTCATCTACTTGTGAAAACCTTTCAAAGAGCTCATCAAGAGCACGGCAAAATATAGCGAGAGTGGATCAGGTCAAGTCATCAGCAGAAACATGTTCGTCATCATCACCTTGCCATAAGATGGATGCTGAGAAGTTATCCGAAGATGGCATTAGGACCTATGCTTCTCTGGGAGAGAGTTGCTTTAATGGTGGGGGAGTGGTAGATGAAAAGATGGGCATCACACAGCTAAGTAACAGCCCAAGGGACAATCATGATGTTGTCAACCTTGGAATAGGTGAGGAGAAATTGAACCAATCAACAGGAGTATCTGACACAACCAATACAAACATATCTGATTGCAAGCTTTCGGGCGGGGTCAATCCATCAAGCCTGCTACTGAAGGGCATTAAGGTGTTACTTGCTGAAGATAATCTGGTCAACCAAAAGGTGGCATGCCAGCAGCTTAAGAAGTTTGGAACTGAAGTCGAGGTCGTGAGCGATGGTCAACAATGCCTGAATGCTCTTCACAAGGACAGGGAAAAGTATGACTTAATTCTCATGGATGTGCAGGTACATTTTCCCTCTCTCACTGACTCACTCAATCTTCCCGATTTCGCATGTGTGTCTTTTTTTCTGAATCGAGTGTGTAGCGAATCGCGAGTTTTTACCATCATCTTCATCCCTCTTTCTTTTTTTTTGCTCATTCTTTTTCTACAATCGCTGTCTGATCTGATGGAAATACGTCGGCATGTTTGCTATATATAGATGCCTATCTTGGATGGACTGCAAGCGACGAAGATTATCCGAGCAAATGAGAAACAATTTGGGTACAAGAGAAAGCCGATAATCGGGCTAACAGCTCATGCCATACAAGGCTACAAAGATAGGTGCCTAGAGGCTGGGATGGATGCTTATGCATGCAAGCCTTTCCAGGCCAAGCAACTTATCGAAGTCATCCAAATGGTGTTACATCCGTGAATCGCTATTTGTTGGCACTAACAAAAGCAAAATAAACCACAAAAAGCTTCCTGATCTGGCTGGAATTATTGTGAAGAGAAGAGACGAAGGAATGTGTGTGGCTATCAGTGCAGATGATGAAGTATTGATGTAAAAATCGCAGCTTCTTGTTTTGGCATTGCTTCTTGCGATGCTCCCGCTAACTAAGAAGCAATGCTACTATTAACTCACCCCCCTCCACTATCGACAACTCACGGAGTGGATGGATCGTATGGCTACATTTGGCGCATAACACATTCGATAAAAGCTTTTGGAACACAGCTCGGGAGAATCGACAAGAGAGGAAGCTGTGAACCACGGCAAAAAGAGGAGCAATGCAATGAAGAGCATCTTGAAAGGGCCAAGATTCTGGCATTTGTTACGTGCCGAATGCCATTGTTGTAACAATTTCTTTGGAGGGTATTCTCTTCGTTGATGTTGAAATAAGCTACTCACTTGGAGGAATATCCTATGTAATATATAAGATATAGATATACAATAATGTGTGTTTGCACCATACCAGAGTAGAGGGAGAAACAGTATAGTGTAATGTAAAAAGACAATCTGTCTTAGGCCTTCTTTATGATGCTGTTGTATTATTTAACATCGATCTGATTGAACAAATGATTATTAGGTCTTGAAGCATATGCATTTGGTTGATCCTAAAGTTCTGCAGAGGATGCCACATTAACCATCAACATTATATGCTTTTCATATTCTTTGTCAAGAACAGAGAAATGTACATCTTCTGGATGAACTCCAATTGTGTATATCATACCATGACAAGAATTCAAGTTTTCCATGGTCTCTCTCAACGGGATTATCCAAAACCTTTTTCATAATAAAAAAATGAATTTGAGGAATATGGTACATGATGAGAGATGATAGTCATCAACCCTCCACAAACTAGAATGTTGTAAGGATATAAGAATGTTCATCTTACTTGACCTTTGTCCCTTTTCATCAATCTTTGTAAAATGATCTAATCATCACCCCAATTTGGTTTACAATATGTTATGATTCATCTCTCAGAAACTTCCATGGCCCAGCGGCAGTACCTAATCTGCAAGCCAAACAGTGGTGAATTCAAAAACACAATATCATGGACCACGATCTTATTCCTTTTGTCATGTGGCGTAGTATCGTTTACCTCAAAAATCCTGCAAACATCCTGAGGGTCATTAGCATGGTCAGACCAACCCAGATACCTGGGAACCCCCATATTGCTGCACCTATGACCATAACTATTGCAGATATCACTGTGACGATAATCTGCATTAACCATTGAGGTATTAATATCTGTTTAACACCACACTTGATAGAATTTTTCATGAATAAAAAACTCTGATTTCAAAACACTAAAGACTTTTTCTTAATTTTTCAGGAACAAATGAGAAGAAAAAAATGGTTGCTCAAATAAACATGTTTACCCTACTGCCATGAAAATACATGTAAACTTGGGGTGTTGAAGTCATTTGCTGTGCTTACATATTTATGGATGCGCACTATATTTCAGCATTGATCACTTACTATAGAATGTGAACGAATAATAGTTAACCTACCATTGACTGTGCCGCATAACTGAAGTCCAATGCCCCAAAATAAATGCCATCGAAAACAAATGCTAACGAATTGATTGGTTGTGTAGCCGCCACAAACTAAAACATTTCACACAAAGTTAGGACCTCAATCACCACTAGCCTAAACTAAGTTTTAAGAGCATGTGTGTGATACTAGAGTTCAAAAGATTTGTCTGATCTTTAAAATCTATCATATGATCTTGTAACAAATGTTTCAAGATTTAAATTTTTATTTTGTCTCAAACTGATACTTAGTCTTCATTGAATTATGGTTTTACAGTGTACTAGCTTCATGTTATGACGAACTTACAGGAATCCCCAGAGCCAAGAACTCAAGAACCCGAGGATCATTTGTGAAAAGCTTTGAAAACATGCTTAGTCCAAGACCAAGAAGCACCAGCAGTGCAAAACCAAAAGCACATCCCATCTACAAAAATGTACAACGAACGTTTACCATATCAAGACTGCACAGTGACTCAACTGGCTCTAGATGTAAACAATCTTGATTAGAATCATTACCTGTAGTGTGCGGAAGGCCGTAGCTTTTGCTAGTTCATAATCACCTTTGGCTAATGAACTAGCAATAATGGCCTAAAGAACATAAATAGCACAAATGATTCAAATGATATAAACAGATCCTAATAATTTGAAGAATAACCTTATTTCAGGTATAGAGATTCAATTAGATTTTGCTAATAGTGGATTTTGTTAGAGGAAATATGTGTACCTGACCAGCAAGAGCTATTGCATCAGAAAGAAGGGAAGCTGCCAACCAAGTTTGCATACATATCTGGTGTGCTGCCATCGGAATCGCACCTTCTTTTGCTGCTAGAGATGTAGCGAGGGTTAAGCAAAGCATTGCAGCGGTAGAGCGGGCAAGTAACAGACCACCTGCCCAACATACTGTTGTAGTCAAGTGTTTCGTGATAGATGATATATATTCTTTAATTACTGATACTATTAGTTCTTCCCACCATTCTTTAGAAACCTGTCATACTCAAGATCGCTTAGCTTTGGTGGTAGAAGTATAACTTTATCACTCATCTTCCACAGCAAGAACAAAGCAATGAAGTATCTAGGAACATTTTACACAAACAGATATTGCAAGATAATTAGCTATGTACACTCAAATAATCTTAAGAACAAATTCAAAAAACCAAAGACTTCAATATGTAGGCCAAAGAGTAGATAAAATTCTTTATATAGCTTGAATTATGCCCCATTTTGACTTACTCTGAGATGACAGTAGCCACAGCAGCTCCACTAACACCATACCCAAGAGAAAAAATCAGAATTGGAACAAGCACCATATTGATTATATTTCCAGCAACTGCAAAGACAAATATAAAACACATATCACTGATGCAAGAACAGCAAATCATGCAATGTTTGATTCCATGCAAAGTATAGGCATATGCATAACCTGGAAATTTTTAGAGGCCAAAACTGACCACAAAATAGTTATAATCAATTAAATGTCTCAAGGGCATGAGTACAAAATCAAAATGGCCTGTTAAAGGGAGAATAAATAGAAGTTGTAAAATCTTTTTAAATTCAAGAGAAAATGGGTAATATGAACAACTTTTGACCCCTAAATGCATAATAATTAATGCATAGTGACACGGCACAACAATTTGCATATCCAATACACTTCAGATAGCATCTTAATAAAAGGAGTGCACTAACCCGTAGCATAGAGAGGAGTTTTTGTGTCTTTGAAGCCCCGGAAGACACCTTGTGTAGCCAAGGATATAACCACTGCAGGGGCACCCAATGCACGTAGTGTTAAGTATTGTTGAGCTGGAAGCCACATGTTTGAATCCTGTGCTTCAAAATTCAATAATAAGCATGAAATGTTTCAACAGCTTCAGAAAAATCTTCTTAAATCTCCTCACATACAACACATGTGCAAAATATTGGCAATTGTGTTGAACACTAAACAACACTTATTTGGCCACTTACAGTAGATACTCCCATGATGTCCAAGATTGGCCCAGCACCAAGAGTCAGCACAACAAGTTCAAAGAATCCAAGGACACAAGATACAACTAATGCTGTTGAAATTGCTGGTAAGGTTTTCTTTCCAGAATCGTCCATCTGCTTTGCTGCAAGTTTCTTGTGGTTGATTAGACCTGAAGACTCATCTGCAATACATGAATATCTTCCACTTTACCTATGTTTTGTAATATCTAGAGGATAATTTGGGCTTTGCTACAAAGATGCAAGACCAATCAAAACAGCATTTTTATCCCTAGCCAGCAATCATACAAAGGAGAGGCACAATCATCACAATCATCACTTATCCATCAGTAAAAAACTGATTAGTTTTGACAGAAACCTTAGTCAAAATCCAAATAAATACATACATCTTAAGCATAATCAACACAATAATGACCTCCAATAGGGATTAATATTCTAACTTTTCTGCCGCGCTCAACCTCAATCAATCATTTTCATTTATATCCACTCGATAATTTCCCTTGGTTCCATTTCCAAGGCACCCTCACCATAACAGAAGGAGCTAAATTGGAATGCACTGGTTCAGACAGCTCAGGATTGGAATATCTAACTCCATTTCCTTAAAAACATTTGTGCAAGAATAGAGCTTTATACTACAAAAAGAAAAATTTTTGAAAGTTCAGACAGCTCCATAACTTCGAAGCACTTGAGTAGAACTTAGTATAAAGGATCTCATGATTGGCAGAACTGAATCAATGAAAGTTATACATTGCCAGTAAATATAAGCCAGACATTCCATCTGTCCAATAGCTGCATGCCTCTTAAAAAGGAAAAATATCCACTCAACGACACAAGTGGGAATTAGGCACACATTATTATATCACTTCATTTACCTAATTCAAAGGAATCTTGTTCCGTGAAACCTTCAGAACTTCTCTCGTCCACATTAGCCAAATCTAAGGATTCTTCAGCCACATACGAGGTTGTGAGATTCAATACAGGGACATTAAGTAGCTTGGATACCAGATTGAAAACAGCAATTGCTACACCAACGGCTGCCAACTCAACTGCACCTGCTTAACAGTTACAGATGTAAACAATCACGATAGCACATCAACAGATAAACATTCTATTTACTATGTATGGTCAATCTACATTCCAAAAAGAAAAATGAAATGGCATAAATGCATTGACGGAGCTTAAGAAGCCTTTTACCTAACTGTCCAATAAAGGCAGTGTCCACTAAGGAAGCAAGAGGATCAGCAGCAAGAGAAAGCAATGCAGGCCATGCGATAATGGCAACCTCCAAGCCAAGCTTATCTGCTTTGAAGACATTCCTATGAAAGTATTCAGCACACGTTAAGTTTGAATTCCAAATTCTATACTCTGACCTATGCAAGAGACATTTTTCAACCACTGTGTACAAAGGTTTCCAAAATTACCTAGCATCCTTAAAAAAATAGAACCATATCGCTTTGCTCTCTTCTTGTACTTTGTCCGGTGCATTCAAGCCGCTGGCACCATTGCTTGAAGGCACTTCCGTTTCATCCGCATTTTGTTGATCAATTAGAAGTTCGGAAGACATCTCGTCCGGTAAACACAAACACCAGCGTGAACTTCTACTCAATTTCCTCCTAAGACTTAGTCGATTGGCACGGATTCGGGTGGAGGACCTTACAAACCCTACATTTTTTGTGAAGTCTGGCTTAATGAGACCTTTTGACAATGCTTTTCCAGACTGTATCAAGTGAGCGTGCCTTAAACCTGCCCTTCCAATGGCACAGCACATCCTCATTCTAACGGAATATTTACATAACCATTATCTGCAACATTCAAAAGGCCTCATATGAGTTGGGTAGATAATGTAAGCAGCAGCCAGATGATGAAGGAACGAAATGCACCCTTCAATGAAGGTTTCTCATCAATGAACTATGTCGGAGATCTTCTAGCAGACCATGGTGGGTGAAGGACAAAGGGACAAAAGGCAAAACTGAACAAAGTGGTTTACATATAGGAAGAGCTGCAGGGGGCGTTAGTATCAAGAAGGAAGATCTACTGCACAACCGATCTTTCCATCTTCCAAAGCAGAGCAGATAACAGAGCAAGCAAGACCTACCTGATTCATCCAATGAGGCAATTGGGTTGTGGAAAAACGAACCTTTTCCTCCTTTTTTCCTTTTGGGGCTCTGAGATGTCGCCACCATATCCATCGCCCACATGTGTTCTGTCTCCCTTTCTTCTAAGACACACATCGGGTGTGATTTGTGTGGAGCGTACGTAGCCTAAGTCAAAATTCTCCTTTCCAAATTATGCCCAAAAAATGGATCAATCAATCTGGGATCGATCGATCTCGGCGTTTGACAATTGATGGCATGATCCATGACTAATCGATCGATCTCGGCGTTTGACAATTGATGGGGATGATCCATGACTAATCGATCGATCTCGGCGTTTGACAATTGATGGGCATGATCCATGACTAATCGATCGATCTGGGCATTTGACAACCGACGGCATGATCCGTGACTGATCGATCAATCTGGGAATTTGGCATCTGACGGCCATCACGATTTGTGACCGATCGATCGATCGATGCGGATGTTTTGACCGATAGTTAACGCGATGATCTATGGTCGATCCTCCCTGAGCAGCTGACTTGACAGAGTTCAACGTTGAGATTCTTGGGCATCGACCATGTTCTTAGTAGCAAGATTTTCGAGCGATCAACTGTATTCTTTTTCGGCTTACGATGCCTGCTTCCCTAGGTAGCTAATCTCTCGGCCAAGCTCGCCGCTCTCAACTTCCTCGTGAAAACGAGGTTTAGGGCTACTTGTTGTATAATTATGAGCTCGGGAGCATGTTGTGTTCTAATGTAACCATGCAGTTTGGTTGCGTCTCATTTTCTGCTCTAGTTGTGAAGTGCTTACAAGAAAGATAGAAATTAAGATTTGCATTATTATCGTCAACTTGTAATATTGGGGAGTTATTAATCAAATAGGTGATGTAATCTTTAGTATTGTTCTTTCTCTGACCGGTAATACTGAGGAGCTATTAATCAAAGAAGTAATGTAATCTTCATGGCCCACTGTTGCCCCAAATTATCTTCGAAGAACTCTTTAGTTGTTAACTGACTTATATTGCCATAATCATCTAAATATAATTTTACTTCTCTTACTCAAATTTTTTCTTCTAGTTCGTAAAATGAATTAAAAGGAGACAGTCGTTGTGTTACCATCGTCGTATTTAAGATTCTTCCTAAATATCTTTCTATTCTTCTATGTGAACAATTACCCATAGTTTTCAAAATGGTCAATGACTGTAAATCATGAGCAATTGTCCTTATTTTATGTCCAAACTGTAGTGTGGCAACTGGATGTTGTGCTTAGTGAATGATAATCTTCCCTTTAGAATCAGCTTGAGAATAACTGAAGGAGGTACTCCTAATATTTGTTATAACATATACTATGTTACCTATTGGATCACAAATTCCTCTCCGTATCCTAATTTCTTCAATCAAAATATGAATATCAAATTTTCATTGTGTGAAGTAGTTCAAAAATTAAATACAAAAGCCTATACTCTTATTTTGTGTCAATCCAAATATATTAATTTGCCGAGTAATCCCGATTTTCTTGGAATTTGTTTACTATATGTATGCTTTATCTATCACTCCTTTGGTAAAGATTAATTGAAGTGAAAGTTAATCACCTATGTTGTTCTTATAAATCGATAACACTTTTGGTGACCAAGAATAGATTCAAACTCACACAACCTTTGGATTAAGAACTCAGTAAAATAGGAATATCTCGAAAGCATGAAGAAAGGGTTCAATAATACTAGATAGAACAAAATACGAATATTAGATTGATAGTAAATTACAGGTGTCGAATCGGACCAAGGAAATTACAAGTATTATATTGTGAGTTGAGGTACATGCATTAGAATATTTAAAACAATGTTTTTAAAACCTTTAAGAACTTTTAAGAACTTTTCGAAGGTAAAGACTAGAGAATGTTTAAATCAAATATAACTTTCCTAAGATATAGATTAAATAATGTATCTAAAACAAATATAAATGCATGGTCATGTTAAGATGGTTAAATATGAAATTTTATTAATATGAGATTGCAAGTTAATATTGACCAATTATATATCTTATGTCAGTGTATCGTGGCACTCACTATAGAAAAGTCTAGTTAATAAGTCCCCAATCCATAAACTATAGGTGCATCTAAGAAAATCTGATCGATAAAAACTCCGTCTTGAAGAAATTAGTTTTTTATCTGAGCGAATTCTTATAGTAAGATCCCTTTCAGTCGCAAAGTAAAAGAAAAACAATTCTTTATTGTTACCTCTATGACAACACAAGGAATTAGCTTGAGTTGAGTTAACTCTTTTAAAGAGGATTGTGGTGGTATTGAGGTCAATTGGTAAAGACGCTCACACCAGAGATAGATAAACCCTCTCAATGATAACAATTGTTCTATTTCATTTAAAAAAAAACTTACCTCCTATACATTGCCCCAATGAGATCTTATATAATAATTACCATTTGTCTCGTACATCAACTAAGACTAATATTCTCGTCGAAGAAATTAATGGAGAATATATTTTGTTAAGTTGGATTGTTGTCTTCTAGCAGGGCAATGGTGGAAGGAGGCAACAAGAACTTCTTTTTCGCAACACCAAAATATTTCAAATGTTATCTTCAAGTCTTTTTGGACAAAAATATTGAAAATGAAAATTTTGATCACAAAGTTGTTTTACTTTTTTGGTTGTTGGCACACCATGTCGTCCTTATGTGAGTATAGTTGAGGGAAACAAATATTTAGGTTGATTGCTTCAGATGTGGTATCCCAGAAATAATTGAAACATTATTTTTTATCATGTTCTTTAGCATGACATGTCTGGATTCGAGGGTTGTGTTTATTTGCAATGCCTGATATGCATTTATTGGTTTCATAGGGTACATTGGCTTGGTTGGATTGATCCTAATCCATACTTCTTTTGAAGCTAAAGTTTTTTATGATTTTCTTTATGAGGTTACTAAAGGCAAGGTTAGACTATTTCCTTTTATACAAAAGGATTTTATAGGTAGAGATGCTAACGTATTAGAGGCATGACAAATGGTGGCATCTATCACTATTTAACAGTTGTGGGTTGCTAGATGTAGAGTATTTCAACATGCGTTAGTGGTAGTTGGAAATATTCTTAAGGCTATATGGTTTCAGTTCATGTAGATATTATACAAGGATCTTTAATAGTACACAAGACACATTTTTGTAAATATTAAAAATCATTTCACTATTTTCGATTAGTCATGGGCTCTCCTAGATGAAATTATAAGTAGGTACAATGACTTTTTTCTTCTCCACGTTTATTCCCATGACATTCAGCACGCCAATCTTATAAGGTGTAGTTATAATATCAAAGACATTAATTTCTAGTACAGGAACAATTCGAAGAGAATCTTACAATAAAGCATTTTTCTCTTTGTCAGTCAAACCTTCGAGCATATAGACGTCTTCGACATATTATAATGGCTTTTTGTTAATGTCGATGCTCACTTGGGATTGTGTCGGAAGCCAAACTTTAGTTTTGCCAAGGGAAAATTTTTCTCGGTTTTTTGCCAATCTCGCTTAATTTGGGTTGTTCGCCATGGCCGGCTAAATAAGAGGCGGTAATCTATATCAAAATTAAGGTCAAACACTACTATTGAGATATGAAACAAAAAGTCATGTGAATGATTAAATTATTTGATTAGACCTATAGGTTGCATGACACTAGAGGTCTGTCAGATATAACAAAAAATGATACTTGCCCCATTTTGTGATTTGAAGGCGATCATAAGTAACTTTATTATAAAATTTACTTTGAATCTATCATCAATGATGACATCATAAATTTGTTCCCCTTAGATCAATATTTAAATGGTTAGACACTAATAATTTAAAACTATAGGTCCATTTGTCGGGTTGACAAATTATACGGCCCGGTAGTCATCAATTCATCATTGACACTTAGACGAAGCGTACGTTCCAAATTAATGTAGAAACATGGAACCATTAAACACCTCGCTCTTAAGGTGGGCTAACTTAAGTTGGTTTATGTGGAATGTCTTCTCCAAATTAGAGAGCCTTATTAACATCAAGCAATGATAGATCAAAATCTATCAATTTGACTCTGGTCCGAAGGGGTTCTAGTAAGGATGCCAAGAATGAATCCTTAATGGTAGTCTCTTGTGGGAAATCGCAAGTAAGAAGTGAGCTCAAGGGCTGGTTTACAGCAAACTTGTTCACACAATCATGTTTTTTTTGTTGTGCATTATAGAGATCTTGAATGACCTCCTTAATAGCCATATGCTGATGAAATCATTGTTTGAACTTTATGTCACATTCATCATCTTCTTGTTATGCATTATGGAGATCCTAAATGGCCTCCTTGTAGCTATAAGCCGATGAAATCATTGTTTGAACTTTATGTAAATTTCTCAAAGTTAACGAAACTAGTTAATGGTTATTTGGCGAGCCATTGAGCTGTTAGTCTTTCCAAAGATAACCCAAACTCTCCTCTAGTGGGGTTAGCCGTTGAGTCAAGTGGTTGTAGTAACGGGGATAGGGGAACAATACGATGTCGTCTTCGGTACGAGTGGGGAGTACAAATTGGTTACTAGAATTAATCATTGTGAATGCAATCATTGAGCAAACTAGTGTTACTGGTGATATTGGGGTTAATAAAGTAAGTGATGAGAGTAGAGCCTCCAAGGATTGTCTTGGGCACTTAAATAGAGGAAAGCTAGGAGAGTGGAGGTGGGATATCACTACTAGTGCTTTGGTTCACTTAAGTTGAACCCAATTATTGTTTAGCCTCAAATAGTTGCTCATCCTTGTCGACCATGGAATTAGACATCCAAATCGCTAAAGACTTTCCTTTGGATGTCGCGAGAGACTCCTATCGTATAAGCTGAGAACTTGCTCTAACGTTGTGACATAAGGGGAAAAGCTTGTCGGTATCATTGATAACCGACATAAATAACCATTTTGGGCATTATTGTGTCATATAGACAAGTTGTGCTAGTTGTGATTGCCAAATTATGTCTCCTCTGTGACAACACAAGGAATTACTTTGGGTTGAGCTAACCTTTTCCAAGTGGATTATGGGGGTTATTGGGCTTGGTTAGTAGTAGAGACACGCCAGAAATAGATGAACACTCTCAATGATAGAAAGCTAGAGACAAAGATAAACACACACTCATTATATTTTATTCTAGAGAAACCCACATGTACATTGGCCCAAAGGGGCCTTATTATAACAGTTATCGGTTATATTGTACATCAATCAAAACTAATATTCTCGTTAAATATCCTTTTGCACTTACAAAAAGGAAAAAATATAATATTTCTGTTTTTATCTAGTGAGGGCATCTTGACTTATTTGATAGACGAGTGTGGTTAGACTGCATAACTGTACATTAGATCTAGGGTAAAATCATGCAACTTTGCACAACCTTTCTTGATTACAAATACACTTACCTAGGACACCGGATTTGTAAAGCGATTGAAGAAGCAAAGATAGTTTACAAATCCTCGCCGAATTCTATAGCATATGCTCTCTTGGCTTTTCAGGCAAGTAGAACAAGAAGTACATGTAAGGGATTCCACGAAAACACACCTGAATGATTGTCAATGAGATTTAATCTGATCCACTTCCATGTGATTTATATGGAAATGTTGGTGCTCCTTTCTGAATGATTGTGCTTGTGAACCGTCAATAGATATCATCATGGCCATATTGTTGGAACTAGTTCACAACCTACAAGGACAGTTGTAGGTATTAGCATGCAACTCGGAAAACATTATTGATCAAAGATTTATCATTGATAGTTGCTTTCTTTAGGGTTTGGAATCTTAGGTAAACGTGTCAAAGTGGATTTATCATCCTCTGCCTATAGCATGATTGGTTAACCCTCTCCCTTCTCATCTCATCAACATGAAATCATGATCCACAATTTCTCTCAACTCTCCCTATAAAGACTTACATCTATATTTAGCATTGTTACCCTCCCACTCACTACCCTTGATGTGATTATAGAACAAAAACACCTACCCCTTTGTACAACCCTATTTGTAGCCTATGGGTTTGTTTTTCTCACACACACACACACACACACACACACACACACACACACACACGATGTTGGCGCAAAAAAGTGAAAAAAAGGGTGTCTTAACATTGAAATCACATTCTTTGTAGTAGAGGTGCTACATAAGATGATAGTCGTAAATAATGCACAAGAGATAAATTACGTCGATCACATAAGTTATATGATCGATCAAGTGTTTTAACCGTGTCTCCGCTCATTTCTTCTGCCTTGACACTGTGTGGAACATTTAAATCATCGAAGCACACGCAGAGGTTGAATGAGGAAATGGGATTGTAGCGTGGACATGGACATGTGTGTGCAGGTTCATAATTATCTCACACCACAATGCCCACAAGCCGTACGATCGAAGGCCATCCTACTCTGCCTTTTATCCGCTCATCGTCTTATTACATTATTGTCTAATGTGAGCTCTATTTTCTGTTTAGGGGTTAGTGCCTTTGTTCGCTTTGCTCCATTCCGTGATGATAGCAGAAAAAGACGGGATCCATGATTCAAGTAGGGACAAAGGGTGAGGAGGTGATAGAGGAGGAAGAAGGGGGGAAGGAGAAGACAGAAGCCACTCTAAAATTAGCAGGACTTACGACCGAAAAGTCAACTGACTAAAAACGGCGGGGAGCAGGATCGGTTGACTCGGTCTGCTGCAGATGCATCAACAAGTCAAAGATTCCCAAAGGCGATCGATGCTGACCAGGAAAACACACAAGCCGGTTCAAGGTTCAAGGATCCGATGCATGCCAGATGGCCTCATCGAGTGCACGCCTACATCATGGCATTCGATCGAATCGCATGCCCAAATTGGTCCTGATCGAACGCATGCCAGCATCATGGCGCCGATCGAATCGCATGCCAGAAGATGGCCTGATCGAACGCATGCCTAAATCATGGCAATTCGATCGAATCGCATGCCAGATCGGGCTTGATCGAACGCATGCCAGCATCATGGCATTCGATCGAATCGCATGCCAAATTGGGCCTGATCGAACGCATGCCAGCATCGTGGCATTCGATCGAATCGCATGCCAGAGATGGCCTAATCGGAATCGCGGCGCGAATCGAAATTTCGCCTCGTGGCGGATGATGGCGTGTACTCGATCGATGCTGAAATGGTTTGATTTGCTCGGCCAAGTGTGAACGCGGACATTTGGCAAAGGCGAGGATTTTCTTTTATCAATTGGGGCGATTCTTAATCATAAACTAAAAAGCGGGCCGAATTTTTTCTGTTTCTGTTCCGGGCTTAAATTTGGGACCGTTGGATCTTAATGACGGAAATCCATCCCACACACACAGATCATAATTCTTCGTCCATTTTGTTGCTGTTTGTCCCGCGACCGTTGGATATTGAGAAATTGGGGAGAGCCGTCCGATGATAAGTTTTTTTTTTCCCCCTTTTTCTTTTTTGTTTTTCTTTTTTTGGCTGTTGAATTGGTATATTTATATTCGAAACACATTAAATTAAATTAAAAACAAAACAAAAAGAACCATTCTCTCAGATTTTCTGGTAAAAAAAAAAAAAGGCAGTAAAGACGGGGAAAAAAAAAACTTAATGTGGCGTCATATTTATTTATTTGACAATTTCCATTTTTCTGTTTTTTTTTTTTCGGCTTTGGCCCCAGCAATAGTAATAATAATAAATATAAATGTAAATGTAGCCAACAATCGTATTAATCACAATAATAATTAGTAATAGTTTTTTTTTTAAACCAATCCGTCTTGATTGCTCACAGCAGTTGACAATTAATTAAGGCGGGGCCAGAAAACAACTAGAGCAAATAATTCATTCATTCATTCATTAATTCATTAACTAAACGATTTGATTAATCGATTAAATCGTTTGGAAAAAGCAATAAATTCCTGAAATCAAGTCTTGCGTTCCACAGAAGAAGAAGAAGAAGAAGAAGGGAGTGGTTCTGTGAAGTGTGCGGGCTTTTTTTAGATTCATTAACAATAATTGTTTTTCCTGATTATTTAACAATCATAATGGTATCAATAATCAGTATTATAAATTGGAGAAGGAATAAGTAATAAATATTTGTTTCAACGTAATAATGAAGTAGACAGAATTGTTTTTTTGTTTTTTAAAAGGGGGCAAATTTCTCGTTACCGTGAATTAATTAATTAATTAATAGGCCGCGAGAAAAAGGAGAAAAAAAAACAATTTCCGTTGAAAAGAAAACAAGAAACAAAAAACAATTTGTTTGTTGTGTAAAAAAAACTAGGAAAAAAAAAGCTCATGGAAAAAAGGGTGGAAAATGTTGAGGGCATAATAAAAATAGAGAAAATTCCAGCGGGTGAAAAAACAATCGAAAAAGAAAAACAAAAAGCGTGGTATTTCTTATTTTCTCTCTAAAATAATTCTATTTTTGTATTTATTTTTTATTTATTCATCGTCGAAAAACAGATCTACATTGGATTCCGACTTGTGATCCTCGTTTTCGCTATTTACAAATTTGTCCCCTCTTCATCTTCTCCGTGTTTTTTTTCTTTCTTTTCTTCTTCTCTCTGTCGTCTCCGTCGCTCGAGTATTCTTTTCTGTTCCTTTGATCTTCCCTGTCGCTCGCCGCCGTTGTGTGTTTTCTTTCGTCCCCTGATCGCTCGATTCCCTCCTTCTTCAATTCGCCTCTCTGATCATCCTCATCGATCTTCTTCTTCTTCTTCGTCTTCTGATTCTGATTCTTCTGATTCTGATTCTTCCGATTCTTCTTCGTCTGATTCTTCTGATTCTGATGCGATCCCCTGCCCCAATTGAGCCGCCCTTCCATTGAATTGAAGCTTCCATTGCAGCTTTCCGCCATGGCGCACATGTAATGGCAATGCAAGTCGAGCTGGGCGCATAGAACCCGTCATCATCGTCATCATCATCATCTTCTTCTTCTTCTTCTTCTTCTTTCTCCGACTGTATATTTGGCCATGTACTGCTCATCCTCGCCATTGGAGCTGAGCCGCCTCCGAGCGCTGCTGTCGTCTTCCTCCCCACACCCTGCTGCCTCGACGCCACGGATCCATGGGAAGCTTCCGGACGACGAGGTGTTCGTGGAGCTCAATGCTAGCGGTTGCCATGGCCCGCTCCCCCATGGCTGGGAGCAATGTCTGGATCTCAGGGTCGGTGCTCCCCATCTCCATCTTCCTCACCGCCTGTGTTTCTGAGATTTTTAGGGTTAGCGCTAGGGCTCTCCATCTCTTCCCCCCCTCCCCCCCCCCCGAGAGATGTAATCTCTGTGCCGTTTCCTGTGCGTGTGTGGGATTTGTTGTGCGAAATGCAGACCGGGGAGGTGTACTACGTGGATTGGGCGACGTGCAGGCGGGCGAGCGTGGACCCGAGGAAGGCGAGGAGAATGGCGGAGGAGAGGGTGCGGCAGCTGATAGAGATGGCGCAGAACAGCGGCGGCGATGGCGATGGCGATCATGGAGCCGAGAGCTGTGTGACATGGGAGGCAGAGAGCAGCAGCGATGGCGATGACGAGCACGACAGTGGGGTCAATATCGCTGGAGGCGAGCTCAAGCAGCAAGAAGAAGAAGAAGAAGAAGAGGATATGGAGCAGGCCATGGAAGCTGATCACGGCACCGGCGGCGGATCAGACGCCATGGATGTGGACGACGCCAGTAGCAGTGTCAAGCGCAGGGATGAAGACGATGACAGTGATGATGATGATGATGATGATGATGATGACCATGATGATGATGATCATGATGATGATGGTGATGATGGTGATTATGGCGATGGCGATGGTGATGGCGATGGTGATGGTGATGGTGATGTGATTGATGAGCATGGACAACGAGATCAGGCCTGTCTTCCTCCCCATCACATAAACCCTAACCCTAACCCTAAACCTAAACCTAAACCTAAACCTAAACCTAAACCCTAAACCTGTGGAGAACCGCCCGCCCCCACTAGCTTCAATTTTTGCTACGAGATTCCATGGCCTTTGACTCCAGCAACAGAGAGGAACCAAAAGGACACACGCAGCAGGATTGTGAAGCAGATCAGACGAAAGGAAAATCTGAGCCCAGCAATTTGCTGCTAAATTTTCTGCCCCAACAACATCAACAACAACAACAACAAATTCAATGCGATGCGATGCGATGCAATCCAACGCAATGTGATGCACTGCAAAGCCAATGGAAAGGAAAATTGCTTCGAGTTTCGATCGATGTTTTGCGTCGCTCTTGCCTCCAAAAACAGAGATTTGCACTCTGCTCGATGCGACGCGGTGGAACAGGGGAGAGTAAGTGTCTAAAGTATAGCATGCACGTAGAGGAAGCTGTATAACTAAGATCATGGTGGCTTAGTGTGACCGATTTGGTGTGAATTTACTCTACTCGCATACTAAATCGTAGAGGGCAACTTTCTAGCTTAGTACAAACTTGGAACTAGACTGTGATTTCCATTGTAAGCATTTGTTTGGTGGCAACTTGTCTAGAATGAATTCTATTCATATGAAGCTGAGAATGTACCAACAACAATGTTGCAAGCTGCTTGTCTCATGAGCCACTTGCGCCTTTGTACTGATGACACTATGAGCACCGTCGATGAACCGATAAAACGCTCGTGCTTAGTTAAGACTGCGGTGCTGCATGATGCATCGATCGAGTTCGAATGTGAGAGGATTCGCCTCGAACAAGTCGGAAATGATGTATTCCATGGCCTTCTAATGCTAAAGCGGAGACTTGGACCATGGACCAAACCCTAATTCCATACCCTTTCAACCCTAATTTCGGAGACATGGTCGATGGACCAAATCCTAATTGCACGGCCTTGAACTCTAATTTGGAGACATGGACAGTGGACCAAACCCTGATTCCATGCCCTTGAACCCTAAATTGAAGACCTAGACAGTGGACAAAACCCTAATTCCCATGGCCTTGAACCCTAAACCAAAGACCTAGACAGTGGACTGAACCCTAAGCCCATGGCCTTAAGCCCTAAACCGGAGACTTGGATAGTGGACCAAACCTTGATTCCATGGCCTTAAACCCTAAACCGGAGACCTGGACAGTGGACCAAACCCTAGTTCCATGGCCTTAAACCCTAAACTAAAGACCTAGACAGTGGATTGAACCCTAATTCCATGGCCTTAAACCCTAAACTGAAGACCTAGACATTGGATTGATTCCTAATTCCATTGCCATAAACCCTAAACTGAAGACCTAGACAGTGGACCGAGCCCCAATTCCATGACCTTAAACCCTAAACTGGAGACCTGGACAGTGCACCAAACCCTAATTCCATGGCCTGAAACCCTAAACCGGAAACCTGGAAAATGGACCAACCCCTAATTCCACGGCCTTAAAACCCTAAACTGGAGACCTGGATGGTGGACCGAACCCTAATTCCATGGCCTTAAACCCTAAACTAAAGACCTAGACAGTGGACCGAACCCTAATTCCATGGCCTTAAAACCTAAACCGGAGACCTGGACAGTGGACCGAACCCTAATTCCATGGCCTTAAACCCTAAACCGGAGACTTGGAGAGTGGACCAAACCCTAATTCCATGGCCTGAAACCCTAACCGAAGACCTAGACAGTGGACCGAGCCCTAATTCCATGGCCTTAAACCCTAAACTGGAGACTTGGACAGTGGACCAAACCCTAATTCCATGGCCCTAAACCCTAAACTGGAGAACTGGAGACTGGACCAAACCCTAAAGCCCTAATTCCATGGCCCTAAACCCTAAAGTGGAGACTGAACCAAACCCTAAACCCTAATTCCATCTCTCCCAAAAAGGCCAAAGAAAAAACAAAGAAGAAGGCTTTTATTTTCTGAACGCTTTTTTTAGTCTCTTCTTCTTCTTGCATGGAAGGGGAGGTCACCCGCAACAGCATCATTTCTGGCGATGGCGATTGTCAAGATCGCCTGATCTCCGTCTGCCAAGAAAGCGCAGGAACGCGGCCCGCCAGGTAAACCGAAATTCCACCTTCCTTCCTTTCTTTCTTTCCTTCAGTTCCTTCTCTGGTTTCAGTCATGTTCCTACCTTTCCATGCTCTTTCCCTTTCTTGTAATTCTTGTCTACAATCGTTCTGATCCTGGCCGTGTTGGTCTGGATTAACCGTGGTTTGGATTACCTCCGTTTGCTTCCGTTGTTGTTCGCTGCTGCTGCTGCGTCAGGCTTTATCTACCATGCTTAAACGGCCTGTATAACCATTGGAGCTACTTTTGGCTTTCTGGCATCCTTTAATCTCAGAGTCCTTCAGAATCAGTCCCGTATATTTCTAGCTTTAGCTGCTGCAGAACCGCGGCCTTCCCCTTTCCAAAAAATATTCATGCTTAATGTTCTGCGCCGCTCCGCTGTGACCACTTATTGTAGCTTTCATGCTCAAAGGCATGCGGAATTAGAGATATTTCTTAGGTTTTTGCAGCACTTCATGATTTCCCTGTGCCTTAACTGTTGGCGCTCGGTAGCATCTAAAGTCTTTGCTTCATGCCTTCATTATTATCTTATTGGTTTCGTGCATAGAACACTAAGGAACTATATTCAGAGTGCCATCTTCTTGCTCACGCTTTAGTTATCATTCTTTAGCAGCTAATTCTTATTAGAACAATGATTTAGGGAGAACGCTGTTGTTGCTAATACTAACTACAACAATGCTCCAGCTTCAGTAGAACCAAGAATAGCTCCTTTCTGTATTTCTTATCTGCAAAATCGGAGCTAATGTTTCGCTTTCTTCATTGAAAGTCTGCTGAATCAAGATGTTTAGTTAAACATGACTTGAAATGCTGGGCAAAATCCATCAACTTAATTTAATGTCTCCTGCTTCTTCTTACAATTCGTCGGATTTCTTCTAAATTAATATTGTTTCAAGTGCATTTCGACTTGAAATAAACCCTTCCTCTCCTTAAAGGTCGCATCTTTCTTCGGCTTCCAGTCTCGTAAGTACAGTTCATGTTATTTTTCTTATTCTTATCAATAGACCGTGTACTATACGAATATCTGGTAGCTGTACGAGTGTATTAATGTTAAAATTTCTTCTTACAAGTATATTAGTGATCGAATTGCTTGGCCTCGTTCGCCAAAACGTATATGCTTCAGGATATATGCCTTCTTTCTGTTGCATTTCTTCTCAAATAAAACGGCTTAGAAGTTTTTATGGCAAGTACTCCATTCTACATGCGCTTCATGCTTTTTATTGATACTTAATTCTTCAATGCACTGTTTCCTTCTGCAGCACTATGCTAGGGCTTCATGTGATTTTTATATTGTTCTAATATAGGTTTTAGCATATTCCTCCACACGTTACCAGAATTTCTGCAGTACGTATTGGTACAAACTTGTGTTGTTTCTGTTGTTTCTGTTGTTTCTCGCACCCTGGCAATTTAGAGATGCAGCATATGAGTCTATCAAAGTTTGCATTTACAGGCTTCCTTCAAAACTTAGTTAATTCCTTGCTTGTTCGTTTTAGTATTTCTACGGTTGATTCCTATTGCAAAACCTAGGATAATCTACAGGTCATGGTATCTGAATTGTATACTTTAATGTTTGAATTCCATTGTGGCTGCCTTATTCGTGGGGGCATCATATATATATATATATATATATATATCCACAAATAAATATGTGAGACCTTGGTTTTATTTTATAGCAGAAAACATGAGGAAAGAACTAGCTACAGTTTATGACTCCACAGTGTTTAATTAAATTACATGTTTATGATATCTTATACCTCAATTTCATCATCTGGCTTACTGATATGTATATGACATGGTGAGATCCTAAATACAATAATTATATTTTGTTTTGTAGAATGACACCTCTCATGGGATGTAAATGTTATCTAGAGCATCTCTCAACATGTAATCAAATTTTACATCCATGAATTACGTGTGATGTATTGATATATTACTAAGGATATTAGGGTCCTGAATGTCACTATGCTGGCAGGCTGTTTTGGAATGTTGTAAAATGCGAGAATTAAGTGTGAAGTATTGATGTGTACGCATTATTAAGGGCCTTAAATGTTAAAAAGATTCAAAATATCAAGTAATAAGATTCGGTTTCTACTTTGATTACATCTAAAGGCAGTGGATATACTTTGCAGAGCTAGCAGTGAAGAACCATGGGTTTGGAAGTGAACGGTTGCCACACAGAGGATGCGAGTGCCTACTCACAATCGCATACATCATCAGAGACCTATACCGAGATAAATAAAATAGATGACAAGGTTCGCAAGGAGTTTTCCGTAGAACAACTATTTGCATCTTCAGGTGTACCATCATGGTTGGCACAGATGACTGTTCGTGGATTAATTGTCAGCATTTTTCTCGGTTTCCTCTTCTCAGTCATCACTCTGAAGCTTAGCTTAACTACTGGTGTTATCCCATCACTCAATATCTCAGCAGGACTACTCGGTTTCTTCTTTGTGAAGCTTTACACAATCGTTCTCTCAAAGTTTGGCATTTCGCACAAACCTTTTACTCGACAAGAGAATACCGTCATCCAAACATGTGTAGTTGCTTGCTATGGCCTTGCTTTCAGTGGTAAAATCTCGAGTCTAACACATTTACATCTCATGTTTCTAGTTTATTTCGTTGCATTATTCTTAAGGGTGTGCCCAAATGTATAGTCCAAGCTTGTGTTGTAGTATGACACTTGGTGTATAATTGATCCCCACGGATAGGTTCACATGATATGCAACCAAGATCATGTGCCTTATTTGATTGTATCGATTCAGGTGGCTTTGGCAGTTACCTCACTGCCATGGACTCGAAAACCTATAAGCAAGCTAACAGTACGAATGACAGTACATTTGACATCAAAGACCCAAAGCTTAGTTGGATTATCCCATACATGTTTGTCGTTGGCTTCCTTGGACTTTTTGCTGTTGTTCCACTTCGGAAGGTGAAAATCTCCCATGCACATGGCATTTTGTCAGTAAATGTATGTAGACATTCTTAACAACTCCTCGTTTCTCACAGATCATGATTATTGATTACAAGTTGACGTATCCAAGTGGTACTGCAACTGCGGTTCTTATTAACAGTTTTCATACCCCCGATGGACTCCAAGAAGCTCTGTAAGGTTTTCAGTTTGAAGCCACAATAGCTATCATGTTGCGGCTTATTTAGTGTTTATGTTTATTGAATTGGTTATTTTTTTCATCTGAGCTATTTGCAGGACGCAAATCTATTGTCTAGGGAAATACTTTACAGTGAGCTTCTTTTTCAGTTTCTTTAAGTGGTTTTTTAGTGGTCTTCAAGATTCCTGTGGATTTGACAACTTCCCATCCTTGGGGTTCAAAGCCTATGCAAACAAGTCAGTTTACTCACTTCCCATCCTTTCCATGCTTGGGGCTGATCAGTTTACCCACTTTTACTGCTTAGAACCTTTGATATCTGCACTACTAATTCTGAAATCATTGTGATCAGATTCTATTTCGACTTCAGCTTGACATATGTTGGAGCAGGGATGATTTGCCCACATCTTATCAACGCCTCCTTGCTTCTTGGTGGCATTCTTTCATGGGGCTTTATGTGGCCTATTATAGGACATAAAGCTGGAGACTGGTATCCTGCGGGTTTAGGAGCATCAAATCTCCGAGGACTTTATGGCTACAAGGTATGGACAAATATTAAAGTAAAATCATGTTCTCTAATTTATGTTGAGTTATTGGATTGAATTTTACTCGGTGAACGTTGATCTTCGTTGATGGCTTCAAGATGTGTACAAATGTTTAAATAAAATCTTGTTCTCTAATTTATATCAAGTTATTGGATTGAAATTTTGACTCGGTGAACGTTGATCCTCGTTGATTTCCACATAGGTATTTGTTGCCATTGCTCTTATTTTAGGAGATGGCCTGTATAACTTTGTAAAGATAACGGGCATTACATGCTGGTCCTTATATCAAAACCAGAAAAAGCCGCTTCCAATAATAAGTGATGCCGGTAATGCTCCTTTGATTGTAGATGAGTAGTGGTGGTGCTCTGAAATTAGCCTTCACTGGTTTATTCTTACCTGATGTCATTGTTGGTCAGATTCAAAAGCAAATACAATTACATTCGATGAGGAAAGAAGAAATTTTGTATTTATGAAGGATAAAATTCCTTTGAAAGTCGCACTTGGTTGTTACATAGCACTATCAGCTGTTTCCATAGGAGTAATCCCACAACTATTTGCTCCAGTGAAGTGGTATTACATATTTTTAAGCTATTGCGTAGCGCCGATACTCGGATTTTGCAATGCATATGGATGTGGACTCACAGATTGGAGTTTAGCTTCTACATACGGGAAGCTTGGTTTATTCATTTTTTCTGCATGGGCTGGTGCAAATGGAGGTATTTTAGTGGGTCTTGTGTCATGTGGTGTTATGATGATCATCGTGGCTTGCTCAGCTGATCTAATGCAAGATTTCAAGACAGGCTATTTAACTCTTTCTTCACCTCGATCGATGTTTGTTAGCCAGATTGTTGGCACCTTCATGGGATGCATTATTGCTCCGCTCACATTCTGGTTGTTTTGGGATGCTTTTGATATTGGCAATCCTGATGGGGAATACAAAAACCCGTATGCTCTCATTTATAGAGAGATGGCTGCCATTGGAACTCAAGGTTTTGGGGGTTTACCTAAGCATTGCCTGGAGCTTTGTTATGGATTCTTCAGCCTGGCCATCGTCCTGAACTTCCTCAGAGATAAACCCTTGGCCAGGTGGTCGTCTTACATACCCATTCCAATGGCTATGGCAATACCCTTCTATATTGGTCCATACTTCGCCATCGACATGTTTGTGGGCACGGTGATTGTGTTTGTGTGGCAAAAGGTGAACCGAAGCAAAGCAACATTGCTAGTTCCAGCACTGGCCTCAGGTTTGATCTGCGGCGATGGAATATGGACTATGGCATCAGCAATCCTTGCTTTGGCCAAGAAGCAACCGCCAATTTGCATGTATTTTCTGCCAAGTAACATTGTCGATGGCTTGGACCTACCGCAGTACTGATTGAACATGATGATCCCAAATCTGTGGCACTTTTCCACGCTATAAAGAGGTATTGCACAAAGCCACCCTCATTTTTTCACAGCATGAATTAGATGCATGATTTTTTGTTCCATTTCTGGCGAACAATGGTTTGCTGCAATCTGCAGAGATCATGCAATATCGGATGATCCTGTTTATCTCGCTAAATCTATCAGGCCTGAGATCTCCTGGAGTGCAGGTTCTTGTTAGCAATTTCAGATTTAATGGTTTGAGAGAAAAACCAAGCTCGGCCCCTCAAAGCATTGCTTCTGTATTTGTAATCAAAGAAAGTTCAAACAAGATTTCATTCGATTAATGTGGCATACATAGGCCGTGTTATGAGGATTACATGGGGCGATCATTGATCACCAACCCAAAAAATACTTCGTAGCAAATGTCAACGTAATCCTCAAGAAAGTTAATGAACGTAATCCTCAGTCTGGTAACACGTTAGTGAATCACGTGGGTTTGAATGTGAATGTTGAGGAACTAGTGTTCTAATTTTGCCCATCCATTTTATATGAACCATATAAACAACTATTGTGAAATAATACTCCACCATTTATTATATAATGGATTGCACCATAGAATGGATTGTAGTAAACATATTGGCAAGCTAAGACTTCTTTATTGATTTGGTCAGTGGTTTGCTTCAACGTTCACCTGAAGTGACAAAGATGGTGAAAGTGAGATACTGCTAATGTTGATAAAAATGAAAGAAGTGGGAGCTTTTTTGCTCAATGTGGACTCCCATGGAGAACTCAATGGTATGAACCACAATTTGGGGATGCTTATATAGCAGCTATAAAGACGTAAAACTGTTATTCGCGTTTTCTAGAAACTTGAATTTGATGTAGTCGAGATTTATCGCATACCTCTAGAGCAAACATTTACCGAAAACACAATGTTCAAAACATTCTAGAACTTTCTAGAGCTAATAACACGATTTGCATCATCGATCTTTTGATGCTTCGACCTGACCCGGGAACAACTATTTCCACACCAACCAACTAATCTTCATAATACCGATTCTGAAAATCTCAAGCCATCAAAGTAAAAGCATAAAATTCAAGAATTTAATGGATCATACATATGCACCTATTTATAACAGCTTAAAATATTATGCCAAAACCGTTGAGTTTTTCCCATAAATTCTAAGACACTGGTCTAATTCCTTGACTTTTTGGTTCACTATTAGAGCCTATATATTTCATAACCTTGAGATCAGCCTCCACCCATTAACAAACCAGTACATTGGTTCAAGAATCATTTTCCAGAGGGTTATTTCATTCACTCGTGATCAAACTTCTGTTTCGATAGTTTTCTGTTGATTAGTCCATGGCATACAAAACTTTGGTCAATTTCATTTGCATGATCTCATAGCTTTCAAGGCTTCCAATGCTATGTATAAGTCTGTATGTATGTAAGAGAAATCACTGAAGCCATTCAATTCGTTATGAACACATTTCCAATTCACGAAATCAAGCTTCCCAAGGTATATATATATATATAGCACATGTATAGATGTGGTGAGATCAGAGATATACATTCATGAACGCAAAACCAGGTCCCCCGACTGTCATCCCAAGGTATCGACCTGAACCCCTTTTACCTCACCTGTAATGAACAAGAATAATATTAGCAAAAGAGCAGAATTTCTGACTCAAACTCCAGGTAACCTTAAAGATAAAAGTTGCACGTGCTTTGTGCAATTTATGATTACAATCCGAAAGTTATGAGATCAGCAACCAAAAAGATCTTGAAAGTCCATACAAACTTTATACGAAGCTCTCTTTTTTTTTTGCACAGGTTTTATGTGTTTTGTACAATTCACGAATCCAATCAGAAATTTTAAAAAACGACCAGAGCTTGAAAGACCATAAGGACTTCAAGTAGGACTATGATCACAAAAAATCATTGTTTTCATACGACTCTGAAGGCCATACACTTGTTATAGCATCCAAGATAGCAAAAACTTTCTAAAACACGCATTTTTTTAAGTAATAAGCCCCATAACCTTTGATAAACATAAAAACTTTGTCAGTAAAAAAAACCCAATAGATCAGAAAAATTCGAAAGGACCAGAGCTCGAAAGACCGTAAGGACTTCCAGTAGAATTATGATCAGAGAAATATCATTGTTTTCATGCAACTTTGAAGGACATGTCACTTGTTATAGCATTGAAGACAGCAAAAACTTCCCAAAACACACACTTTTAAGCCCTATAACCTTTGACAAACATAGAAATGTCAGTAAAAAACCCCCAATTAATTACAACACTTCAAATAGAAACCCTTCAATGGTTATGACCACTTCTCGTGCAATCTTCGAAGGTTCGCAACAACTTCCATTCAACCCCTCGACAGCTTGAAAGACCTACCTAACATGTTTTCACCATATTCAAGGAACTTGCAAACGAAACAACGAAAAAAAACTTGTAATTTTGAAGGAATAATAGGAGGAGAGGAGGAAATGGGGACAGCAAACAGACATTCGGTTATGAGAGAGAATGGCACTGAACCTTGAGGGCACCGGTGCCTCTTTGTATTCTCAGAACGCGATCGAATAAGATCGGCATCTCGCCCCGAGCTTTCTGATTGATGAGCGCCCGGATGTTGCGATGAAAGACAGCTTCGAAGAGCCTCTCGTAATCCTCTTTCAGAATGAGGCACTCCTCTTTCCTACAGCTCATATCATCACAATGCCTGGTAGAACCTGCAAGCATGATACCAAGGGCTATGGCCAGAGGAGAAGTATCAAGACCCGCGACCGAGATCGATATCTTCTTGCCGATTGCCACTTTCCTGCATAGGGAGGCATCGAAATACACCGAGTTCCACTCGGGCAGATCGAATCGGACCCCGCCCGTGTTCCGTAAGAGCAGATCATCGAACTCATTGTTAGCAAGATTCAGCATGGAGTTCCGCGTGGTGTGGTAGAGATAGCTCAAGAAGAACCTTCGGAGACCCCGATACTCGGGCTCAGCTCCTTTGTGGAAGAAAACCGTAAGGTGCTCCATCTCCTTCTGGATAGCTTCCCTCTCCAGCAACACCTGCTCTCTCCTCGTGCGGATCGACTCGAGGAGCTTCGGCTTGTTGATCTCGGGATCGTTCGACGACAGATTGGATCGGTCGATCCGGAGGTCGTTGCAAAGCAGCCGGAAATCAACGATGCGGAGGTCAAGGCGGCGGATCTTGTTATCGACTTGCCTCCACTCGGGGTGAAGACCCATGCGGATGAAGGGCGCGGAGAAGCCGCCCATCCTCGCGCTTCTCCTGCTCCTTGCCGCTGCTTGCGAGCCTCGCCTCCCATCTTTGAAGCTGGCGTTTCTGCAGGGAAGCGGGGAGCTCAGCTTGGCTATGGACAGAGCCTCCATGGCTCGATCAAACGCGCAGAAACAGGGGATTAGGATCTTCGGAAACAGGGGAGCAAGAAGATTTCAGAAACAGGGGAGGGGGGTTTTTGAGGGACAAAGAAGAAGAAGGATTTTTTGTTTTCTAACATAGAATTCACAAGAGTGTTTTTTTCCTTCTTCTTCTTCTTCTTCTTCTTCTTCTTCTTCTTTCTGTCATGAGATCCCAGATTCTTTCCTTCTGGGTTTCTCAGATTTCTGCTACTGTCTCAGTTTTCCCAGAAAGTTGGATTTCATCGCGCATGTTACGCGGCGATCCGACGATCTTCGTTCCCCGTCTCGGCCTCGATCGTCCGGAGATTGGTCGGTCGGAATTCGCTGCGATAGTGTGTGATCGATTCGACTCTGGCAAGCTGCGGAATCAGAGCCCGTTTGATCTGATCATTACTCCTGATTGCGGCCCCAGTTTTGCTCCCACTGCCAAAGTCCCGATTCGATTGCGCACTGTGTAGTGATCTGATCGCACGATTGTTCCCATCTTGCCCTCGATCGTTCGCAAATCGATTGGATCGCTGAGTTAGGATCATCGCCAGATGGAAGTCGATGGATTCGTGTCGACTATCATTGAATGCCAACACAAAAATCGCTTATGTGACCTGTGACCGATAGGTACGAATGCTGAGACCTCATCCACCAAGCTATCTTGCTTCAGCTGATAGGAGGTATTATATTGTGATACTTGATAATATCTTGAATGAAACAAGGCATATTGACGTTATCAAAACGACTTGTCGCGTCTGTTGGCATCGCAAATCGTCAGAAGCCGCAAAGTGGCATGCTCATGAGAGCTAGATCTGTATGAAAGGTCCGCTGGAATCAATATCGAACCATTCCGGTTCAAACTGCCGCGGTCGAAGCTCGTCGGCAACGATGGACTCGAAAGACAAGAATATGACAGTGGAAAAAAACTAGATAAGATCAAGAAGACGATACAACATTACTACGAGGCTTGAAGTACAAGAGCACCGTCGACGCACGAAGCATTGCTTGCTAGCTCGCCGATTACATCCGTCGATCCGGTTGTAAAAAGATTTGATCCGCCCTATGCTAGAAACGTATCTGCTGACCTCCATCCACATTTGCAGCAAACCTTACTATGTTTTTACTGCATCATTCACGAGATTATAGGCCTAATTCATGCCTGTTAAAACGATCCGTTTGTGACGCCTTGCTGTCCCACAGGAGCCACCGAGCGAGTGGCAATGACGCATGCAAGCTAGTCGGTTCCTCTTTCATCACTTGGAATATCACCGCGATGAATAAAAACAACAAGCGCTAACTAGTGTACTGCGTGCGCCGCGCTGATGGATCATCACATTCACAGTTATCCATTCCCAAAGACATCGATTGTGGCTTGATTTACGAACAACACTGAAGCGTTTCCCCCCCCGTTATGATCCCTCATCGTACATTCCTCTGAGCGCACGAATTCTGCACAGTTGGCGAGTGAAACAGCAGTGCAAACCCCTCGAATCATTGAACTGTGGCTAAATCGAGCTCATCGGTTGGCACGGGGTTCCGTTCCAATCACTTTTCAATTAGATTTCCTTTACTTCTCCTAATGATGCAGGACTTCAGTAAACTTTGGAGGCTTGGTTGAGCATTATAGACCAAAAGAAGAGAAAGAAAATAGAAGAATTATTAGTCTTGTTTTTCTTATTAGGTTAACTTTATTTTGTTAAGTGAAATAACCAAGCGGGGATAGCTCAGTTGGGAGAGCGTCAGACTGAAGATCTGAAGGTCGCGTGTTCGATCCACGCTCACCGCATTTGCAATTGGCTTTCATTTTATATATTATATATGTTATATGTATTCTAGGGTAAATTATTGAAAAGAACGCTTTACAAATTTATGATCTTATATTTTAACGCCTACTGAAACTAACATCTGGTTTTAAAATTCAAGGCTTGATGAATTGATTAACACATAATCAACCTGTTTGTTACTCAACTGATTGAATTCCAAAATGATCAACTTTCCGTTAATCGGCTATAGCTGGGCTGTAAATTATCAAAAAAAGAAAAGAGGCCTTACAAAACTATAATTTGC
>JBBBWG010031831.1:23617-35724 GCA_037176905.1 Azolla pinnata | reverse complement strand
GTTGTTTCTTCCCCCCCCCCCCCCCCCCCAATCCCAAGTTACACTGTATGCGAGTTTATGGCATAGAAATGCTTGTTTTGCTTTTTGTTCTGACTGTAGAGCTTCTCTTTTCTTTATGCTATGTAGTGCTCAAGAAGCCATCGCTGTCGGCATAACTAACTCATTTATCACATTCTTTGTTCTTTGGCAATCTGTAACTTGGGTGTCCAAAAGACCGTAAATTTCCATTATCAGGTAATCAAACGTAAAACCCTACCGCGTCATTGGTTATGTAAAGTTTTTGGAGGTGGTTTGTCCTAAATAAACTCCAATGGGAGATGTTTGGAAGCAAATCTTCAAATTTTACAAGTGACACTTACCCTATAATTTGGGTTCTTTTTTTTTTAACACTCAGTATATGGGTGCTTGATAGTTGAAAGAAAAATCAAAACAGGGAATTTAGCAAGCAAGCAATCGAAAGAAAAATTGCACAGCTATTATAACTGTTGTTCATCTTTTTTTGCGGCTTTCTATTTGCGATCGGGAAAATGGCAACAGAAGATCCAGTCACAATACTCTCTGCAAGTGGAATGAGGGGGAACATAGGGATAAGTGAGGGTGTTCGATCTTCAGGAGGCGGAGGAGCAGGAGGTGGAGTAGGGATAAATTCATCAACGAATCATGATGCCGTAGCTCAAGAGCTGGGCATGTTGTTAAGAAGCCATTCAAGGCTTGATACTATCCTTAACAAAAGAGATGCTTTCATCCATCGCAGTGGCAGTGCTCCGCCGAGTGTTGAAGGCTCCCTTGCATCTATGGGAGGCTTGCTAAGCAATCAGTTTGCAGGACAAGCATCGGGAGGCAGTGGTTCTATCATTGATTCTGAACGAGAATTACGTTCAGATCCAGCTTATTTAGCGTATTATTATTCTCATGTCAATCTAAACCCAAGGTTGCCCCCTCCACTAGTTACTCGGGAAAATTATCATCTTTCTCAAAGGCTTGCAGCTGGTGGTGGCCTTGGAGAGAAGAGAAAACTAATGTCTTTGGATGATAGCAGTAGTAGGTCATTGTTCTCATCACAGCCAATGCTGCCCACACACAATGAAGAACCAGAATTCTCTGAGGATGAGAAATCTCCTGTTGGTGGCACAAGGAAACATGGGTGGAATGAGCCGATTGCCGAGGGCTTAACATATGGCAATAGGCCAAAAAGTTTGGTAGACCTTATTCAGGTATCCTTGCCCACATACAGGTCAATCTTGTCATTTTACTTGAGAGTTGATAGGATCTAATCATATTGCTTCAAACTGGAGTAAAACTATTTCTTTTTGCACTTGTTAGTGTTTTAAATGGATGCTTGTCTATCCTGACATCTGGACTTATGAACAGGAGGATTTTCCAAGAACACCATCTCCTATTTTCAGCCAGATTAGATCATCTAGCAGGGGGCCAGCGACTGAAGAGGGTCCTGATGGAGCTTCAGCACTGGAAGGGCAAAGAACTCATATACGTGACTCATCTTCATCCTCATCATCATCGTCATCAATCTCTACTTCTGCGATGTCGGAGCTTAATGCCATTCTATTACGCTCCCACACAGCTTCTCCTACTGCTTCTCGGTCATCACGACCAAATCCTGCAGTGGGTTCTCGTTCGTCAACACCTAATCCATCTCTGGCGCATATGTTAGGAGCAGGCTCCTCTGGTCCTATAGCACGGAGACCTACACCAGAACCTGATACGTCAATTCGAACAGGATCATCTGACTTGTCAGCTTCTCTTCAAAGTTTAAGTCTTGCATCTGACAAGGACTTGCATTTACAACAACCAGAAATAGGAGATCGGCATCTTGGTTTACGGATTCCGAACATCCACAATCGCCCCCAAATACAGAATCAATTGCAGGGTTCTCAAGCACTTCAGCAGCAAAGGCTAGAAGCTAGCAATAGGGCAGCGCAAGGGAAATATGGACCATCAAACTCACAGTTATCACAGAATGCTAATGTACAGGGTGGAAACTCAAGCAACATATATGCAGCGGCAGCGGCGGCGGCTGCAATGTCATACATGGCTGCCAATCCATATTATCAGAGCTTACAGGCATATGCTCCTTCCTATGGCATGGGGGGATATGGAATGAATCATCCATTGATGCCGGCCATGCTAGCGAATTATCCCTCTTCAGTGGCATATGACAATGCTGCAGCGGCGGCGGCGGCTGCAGCAGCTGCAGCAACTGTTGCTGCTGGCATGGGTGCAAGGCCACCATTGTCTGGATCAATAAATTCTGATATGTACAAATATGCGGCTCAGAGTGGAACGTCCTCACAATCTCACTTGCAAGACCCATTGTATTACCATTATTTGCAACAATATGCTATGGAGGATGCTCGAAGTGCCACAAGTATGAATGACCCGTCCATGCTTGGAGTTGGAGGATACCATATGGATACACTAGAGATGCAGAAAAACCACATGTTTGGGTACCCAATAGACCAGAAGAATCAATACTCACGTACTGGTTCATATGGCATGCCAATGGGAAACAAGAGTAATTCTCTCAGCCCAGCATACTATGGTAGTCCTCCAGGTGTTGGTTTCGTGATGCCATATGGAACTTCTCCAGTTTCAAGCCCTGTGCTTCCTGGCTCTCCTTTAGCTCCTGGTGGGTTTTCAATGAGACAGGGGGATCACAACTTGCGTTTCCCTTCATCTGGTTCTTCTGGAAGGAGCACATCTGCAGGTTCTTATAATACAAATTGGCAGGGTCAAAAAACAAGTGATTCAGGGGAGGAGCCTAAAGGATCTTCTTTGTTGGAAGAATTGAAGAACAACAAAACAAGGCGATTTGAACTTGCAGATATAGTAGGTCACGTGTTAGAGTTCAGGTATAATAATTTTGTAACCAGTGTCTGTACATGTATTCTATTGTGGGTGCTATTTGTGGTGATTGATAGTAAAATATCATGTTGCTCAGTGCGGATCAGCATGGAAGCAGATTTATCCAGCAGAAGCTGGAGATAGTCTCGATGGCTGAGAAGGCATCTGTTTTCCAAGAAGTCTTACCCCATGCCCTAGCACTCATGACAGATGTATTTGGAAATTATGTAATCCAGAAGGTACATTCAACTTGTTCTTCATCTTTGTTGTACAAAGCAGTTAAATCATCATATGTGATGCTTCTAAGCCTATTTAATATGGGGTCTCATAATGATTGATCCCTAAATGGTAGTTTATTTATTTTCTGTATACTCAAATTTGCACAAGTTTTGTATCTGCAGGTCGTTAAGTATGGAAAGGAATAGCATGTGTGTTGATATGTGATTCATAATAATTTGTCGCTGAACTGATGCATTATCCCTGGACGCTCTTTGTACAATTTTATATTTATGTGCAGCTTGTTGAGAATGGAAGTACTGAGTATGAATGCCAGACTGATGCTTTATGTATTTACTGGATACTTATTCGAGCTTCCGTTTTCTATTTGCAGTTCTTTGAGCATGGAAGTGCTGAACAAAGGTCAGAACTTGCAGAGCAACTTGTGGGCCATGTGCTGAATTTAAGTTTACAGATGTATGGTTGTCGGGTTATACAGAAGGTGTGAAGTAAAATGCGTTTCTCAATCATTTAAAACTCTTTAGATGGTGCACTTATGATTGCTTACAAGTAAGTGTGGGTATGTGTGTGTGTGTGTAAAAGGCTTTGGAAGTTATAGATGTTGACCAGCAGATTAAGCTGATAGCTGAGCTGGATGGGCATGTGATGAAATGCGTACGTGACCAGAATGGAAACCATGTGATTCAGAAATGTATAGAGTGTGTGCCCCCTGACCACATAGGTTTCATATTATCATCTTTCCGTGGTCAAGTTGTTGTGCTATCTACCCATCCGTATGGCTGCAGAGTGATTCAGGTTAGAAAAATCTTTTTAAATTTTGCACAATGTTTAGCTCAAAAGTTCAAGAATGTTTCACTTTAATTTGGTATGTGGTGGATCATGACAGCGTGTGTTGGAACATTGTACTGATGATCAAAAACAAGATGGTATAATGGAAGAGATATTGCGCAATGTGTGCACTCTAGCTCAGGATCAGTATGGTAATTACGTTGTACAGGTGTGACTATGGCCCTTAAATGCTGAGGACAAATTTTGTTGCTGTGTGTGGTGGCTGGTACTTACAAAAACCCTACTGTTGTGTTGTGGGTTACATCTTGGCAGCACATATTAGAGCATGGTAAACCAGACGAACGGAGCGACATATTGACTAAAATGGCGGGGCAAATTGTGAAAATGAGCCAGCACAAATTTGCATCCAATGTTGTCGAGAAATGTCTCGAGTTTGGAGGTCCGGAAGAGCGTCAGGTTCTAATCACAGAGATGCTTGGGCTGACTGATGAGAATGAACCCTTGCAGGTTTGGGTTGTCGGCTTACTATTTGTTTTGAAAATTTTCATCAGTAGAAACTATACATAGCCTCTCCCTTGTGTAAAGCGCTTCTCAAGATTTTATCAGGATATTACACAAAAAATTCTGATGGCCATTGCATGCATGCTCTAAGATTACATGACGTCCTCCACATTTATTCATTTGTAGATGAATGCATTTGTAGGCTATGATGAAGGATCAATATGCAAACTACGTCGTTCAGAAAGTTCTGGAAACATGTGATGATGACCAGCGCGAAATGCTACTCTCTAGAATAAGAGTCCATTTGCATGCATTGAAAAAGTACACATATGGGAAGCATATTGTGGCTCGGGTTGAGAAGTTGATAGCTGCAGGAGGTATTTATGCTTTTCTTTTATTTTTAACTATTTGTAAAAGCTTTACTTTGAAGAATTTTCGGTTCTTATTACTTATTATTATATGGTCCTGTTTCTATACATATTCTTCATCAGAGCGCCGTGGTGCCCTTGTCGCAGCTTCTTCTTGAAACGGAAAGTATACAAATGATTCAGTTCTAGGAATACAAATTGAAAAACTGTATTTTGGTGTGAATAGTAGTTGTCTTAGCATTACTTGTTTGTAGAGTGTGTGGTGTTTCAAGCTCTGCTGTGTCAGCGAAATTTCAGGTTGTAACGAGATGTATGTTCCCCCCACCAACATTGCCTTCTAGAAGCAGCCATACACGCTTCCCATTCTTCTCTGCCAGTTAAATATTGCGGACAAAAGGAAAGGTTTAACGACTAAAAGAGCTATCTATATATATATGTCTATCTATACATGAATCACTAAATATATATATTTAGCTTCAGCTATCTCTGTACAAAATTGAGGGGTAGCATCACCAAACTGTACAGTCCCTGAAAGTGATTTGTTACATGGACCCTTGTAGCTGGCGCATCAGCAAGTTTAAACTTATATTCTCTAAAACATTGTCTCTACATTTTACGTTCCATGGATTGTACATATTGATGGTTAGTTAGGTTCCCTATATCCTTGTCCCAAGCATTTGTGTTCTGGAAATTTATTGTATGGACAAAGCAGTTGGAATGAAAAAACTAGAATTGTAGGAAGTTTTCCACTGCCAACAAACAGGAGGAACGTTAGTCCAATTTCTTCGTTGTGACAAGTTTAGTGTTGTATGATTAGTAGCTAGTAATGAAAACTGGGATATTTTCTTGGTCGTCATTATCCGATTCACTTGGCCTATGTTAATATGCATGCATTTCCGTTCCTGGTTTGTGAAGTTTTCCAAAGTCCTGCAGTTTGAAATTGAAGTTATTTTAGATTATTGATTCTTGTGATGATGTTGAACAATATGAGATTTTTTTTTTTGAAAGTGCGGCTGCTCAGGTTGGAACTGGTATCTCCATAAAGACCAAGTGAGCTCTGATGCTCTATTTAAGGCCTCTGAGAGGATAAAAACCTTGTGATTCATGTTCAGTAATAGGACTACTTGACTGTTAAGTGGTGTGATTGAGAAAAACAATGTTCTTGTGTGTCATTGGAATGTGTTTGGTGGAATTCACATGATAATATTCATGGGTAGCTTCCTGAATCATACATTTTTTAAAGTCTTGTGGAACGGTGGAGAAAGCGAATGGAAAACTTTGTCAAAGTGTCTCGATGATTATCTCACAAATGCACTGTTTTGTGGAATGGAATGTGGGCAGGTACCTTGCATTAGAAGAAAGGAATCGATTCCATCCGACTGTGAATACTGTTTGATTGTGTATAAAGTTCACTGGTTGCACATGATAAAGTGGGCAGAGTATGAATTATATAGTGTCTTTCTCATCTAGCTGTGTATTACAGTTTGTAACCTAATTGTTGTCTGCAAGCTTTGCTTATCTGATTGCGTTGCTCGTCTTTTCAATGATGGAGCCAATACGTCAATTGAAAGCAATGTCTCAAATCGTTCTCTTTTAGTGCTCTGTTGGAGCGATACATGATGTTGATTTTGATGTTGATGATGATGGTGAACTCGGTATAACAAATCGAAGCAGCAAACGATGAAGAATCTATTTGTACTCGAACGAGTTACCATGGCTTATTCTACCCGCACAAAGCTCTTCTGTTCATCAACTATCATGCATGGCCTATAAGCTTCTCTAAAACATGTAGTGAGATGAAGATATGGGGTGCAAATTGCTTCGAGAACAGCACTTTTGTGGTTCCCATGATCTCCGTAGCGCTTCGACTTTTATTTTCCCTCGTGGCTAGAAACATATAATAAGCATCGAAACTTTGAAAGAGCTCGAGCTCCTATGGGTTCGAATCTCAATCAGGCCGACTTGTTTCCTAGAAACGCAGTAATTATGTGAATCAGTAAGTTCTTGAGCACACTTGTCTATGGGCTGGAATCCAACACTTTGTTGGCAAAGAAACACTAACCTATGGGTCGTGCAGGCTAATCTTACTCAATTTTCCTTTTGTTATTACATGATCCCTCTCGGGAATTGGGATAGAATCCATAACACGTGAGCCGTCTCCGATAAATCTGTCGATGCGAATCTAGAGCCGCTGATAGCCCTCTTTTTCGCCTTGAAATGAGACAACTACACTATATTTTGCACATAGATGCACCCACTCGCGCATCTACGGATGTTATGGGTTCATATAGAGAAAACACTTCTCCATGTCCCGCTGCCTAGGTAGTAAGGTCAGCAAGCCTTCCTTTTGAGGGGATTGTCAGCCCCAAGAATGATGCTGAAATTGGATGACGGGAAAGGAAATGTTTTCTTATGCCCTAAAATTCGTGTACAAAAGAAGGAAAACAAAACAAGAAGCCAAATTTTCCTAAATGATGCCAGCCATGCCTAGCTGCCTAGGTAGGATCAACAAGCATTCCTTTCGAGGGGATTATCGGCCCAAGAATGATGCTAAAATTGGATGACAGGAAAGGGCCTGATTTCTTATGCCCTAAATTCCATCACAAAAGAAGTGAAACAAAACAGGAAGTCAAATTCCCCTAAATGATGCTAACTAGAAGTGGTAAAGAGCTGAAATATGGGGTAATATGCCTCCAAATGTAGCCCATTCTTCCAAAATGGGAGTAGATGATAGTGTGCATGTATATATATACTTGTGTGTGTGTCTGTATGTTTTGTGTATGGCAATGATTTTATTTCAAAGCTTCCACTGATTTCATTTCAAAGCTTCCAATTTCATTTTCTGAATCCTAGAGTGCGGCTCTTAGAATGCATACAGTAGGATAGTTGCATCAAAGAAAGCTTTGCAGAGAATGAAGCTACATTACTTGTATGATCACCATGTTGAGCATCACCACCATGGTAGCTTGAACGTGCTCGAGTTTCCACTGATTTCATTTCAAAGCTTCCACTGATTTCATTTCGAAGCTTCCATTGATTTCATTTCAAAACTTCCAGTTCGTTTTCTGAATCCTAGAATGCAGCCCTTAGAATGCATCCAGTAGGATAGTGCATCAAAGAAAGCTTTGCAGAGAATGAAGCTATATTACTTGTATGATCACCAAGTTGAGCATCACCACCATGGTAGCTTGAACGTGCTCGAGTTTTACTGATTTCATTTCAAAGCTTCCACTGATTTCATTTCAAAGCTTCCACTGATTTCATTTCAAAACTTCCAGTTCGTTTTCTGAATCCTAGAATGCAGCCCTAAGAATGCATCCAGTAGGATAGTGCATCAAAAAGCTTTGCAGAGAATGAAGCTACATTACTTGTATGATCACCATGTTGAGCATCACCACCATGGCAGCTTGAACCACCATTGATTTCATTTCAAAGCTTCAGTGATTTCATTTCAAAACTTCCAGTTCGTTTTCTGAATCCTAGAATGCAGCCCTTAGAATGCATCCAGTAGGATAGTGCATCAAAAAGCTTTGCAGAGAATGAAGCTACATTACTTGTATGATCACCAAGTTGAGCATCACCACCATGGCAGCTTGAACCACCATTGATTTCATTTCAAAGCTTCCGCTGATTTCATTTCCAAACTTCCAGTTCGTTTTCTGAATCCTAGAATGCAGCCCTTAGAATGCATCCAGTAGGATCGTTCATCAAAGAGCTTTGCAGAAAATGAAGCTACATTACTTGTATGATCACCATGTTGAGCACCAACACCATGGAAGCTTGAACCACCATTGATTTCATTTCAAAGCTTCCGCTGATTTCATTTCCAAACTTCCACTTCGTTTTCTGAATCCTAGAATGCATGCAGTAGGATAGTGCATCAAAGAGCTTTGCAGAGAATGAAGCTACATTACTTGTATGATCACCATGTTGAGCAACAACACCATGGAAGCTTGACCGCATTCGAGTTTGCGAGCGAGGCCATGGATCGGCAGAACAGCGGTCCGTCAAAGGCCGGCATGTTGCTACTGAACTCGCTCTCAGAACCAGGATCGCCTCGATTCTCTTCTGCTTTCATCAACAAATCCGGCCTTTCAGCGGCAGCAGCAGCTGCTGCTTCGGGCGGCTATGCTAAGAGCTACGGCGATGCTGCAAACCCTAGCCTTTCGGCGCCACAGTCTCCGCACCCTTTCAACAGAGGCAACGGAGGCTTCTTCCCATCGCTCCACAGCAACAGCACAAGCAGCAGCAACGAGAAAGATCTTGCCAAGGCGATGATGCGGAATGCATTGCTGTCGGACCACATCCACAGAGCTTTGGCAGCGTCGTCGTCGTCGTCGTCGTCGTCATCATCATCATCACCATCATCGGCCGCCAAGGCCCAGTTTTGCAGCTCATCCGTGGAGATGATGCCCTCGCACGGCGACTGTGGAGGCGCTCCTTGCAGCAGTAGCAGGTCTGCTTCAGATGCGCGGGCCACGAGGAAGCCGAGAAGGATCTGGAGATCTCTGGGGGCACTGAAAGGCAGGCTGCAGATCTGGCGATGGCGGAGAACGGCTCCGAATGCTACCACTTCTCGTGCTCGCGAAGCTACCACTTCTCAGGCTCGTGCTCAATACGTCAAGAAGACAGTCGTCCGCCATCGCTCCTCTGCTCACCATCATCATCTCCATCAGCAACTCCATCTCCATCGTCTCCCTCACCATCACCATCGCCATCACCGTCTCCCTCCTCCTCTTCCTCCTCCTCCTCCTCCTCCTCTTCCTTCCCCTCCAGGACCTCTTCATCACCATCACCATCACCATCACCAACAGTACCACCATCACCAACATGATGAGAGCGCGATCCCCGCCGCAGCGGCATCGAGGCCTCGGCAGCTGCAGCCGATCCAAGCGGATTCATGCCGCCTCTACCGGCTCAACGTGGTCGGGTTCTCCTCCATCCGAAGCGGTTACAGATTCGTATTGGCCATCTGCAAGAAGAGCTTGCAATCCTCGGCAATCAACCGTGAAATAGCTCCGTAGACTTGCAATCTGAGCTCCGCGATCATCCTCCGATTCCGCCCACCAAATGGGACATCGCATGAAAATTTCAGGGATCGGCAAGGATCGATGCCAAGGATTCCTCTACTGATCTCATCGGATCTCCCTCTTCCGAATTGCTCTTGGTTTTTGTTCTCTTGTACAAGACAAATGCAGAAAAATCTTGAGTCCAATGCCCTGCAATTGGAGCTGCAGGTACGCCCTTGATGAATCAAAACAGGATCAGTGTCAATATTCCTCTACCGAATCTCATCGATCTCTCTTCCAAATTCTTCTTTTTCCTCCTTCTCTTCTACAGACAAATATGTCTGAATTAGCTTGAAGACAATGCCCTGCAACCTTGATGAATCAAAACAGGATCAGCGTCAATATTCCTCTACTGAATCTCATCGATCTCTCTTCCACATTCTTCTTTCCTCTTCCTTCTCTTCTACAGAGAAATCTGTCTGAATTAGAACAAAACACCTTTAAGACAATGCCATGCAATTTGAGCTGCAGGTACACCTTTGATGAATCAAAACAGGATCAGCGTCAATATTCCTCTACTGAATCTCATCGATCTCTCTTCCAAATTCTTCGTTCTTCTTCCTTCTCTTCTACAGAGAAATCTGTCTGAATTAGAACAAAACACCGTTGAAGACAACGCCCTGCGATTTGAGCTGCAGGTACACCCTTGATGCATCAAAACAGGATCAGTGTCAATATTCCTCTACTGAATCTGATCAATCTCTCTTCCAAATTCTTCGTTCTTCTTCCTTCTCTTCTACAGAGAAATCTGTCTGAATTAGAACAAAACACCGTTGAAGACAATGCCCTGCGATTTGAGCTGCAGGTACACCCTTGATGCCTCAAAACAGGATCAGTGTCAATATTCCTCTACTGATCTCATCAATCTCTCTTCCAAATTCTTCTTTCTTCTTCCTCTTCTACAGAGAAATATGTACCCATTCGAACGGCGATTAGAAATTACACTTCCAGTTAATGATGCCTAAAGATGTGATTTAAATTAATCAAGATGGACTTAAACAGCCAAGTTAATGATGCCCAAATAGTAAATTAACCTAAATGGGTTTAAGAGCCGAGTTAATGATGCCCAAATAGTAAATTAACCAGAATGCATTTGACATCTGAGTTGATGATGCCCAAATCATACATCAGCCCAAATGGATTTTAACAGCCGAGTTAATGATGCTTGAATAGTAGATTAAACCAAGTGGATTTTAAGAGCTAAGTTAATGATACCCAAATAGTAACAGCTGAGTTTGATGATGCCCAAATAGTAAATTAACCTGAAAATGAATTTTAACAACTGAGTTAACGATGCCCAAATAATACATTAGCCCAAACGGATTTTAACAATTGAGTTAATGATGCCCAAATAGCAAATTAGCCCAATGGATTTAGCAACAGTGGAAATGATACCTAAATAGTAAATTAACCCAAATGGATTTAACATCTGAGTTAACGATGTGCAAGGGTGTGATTTAGTAACCTTGATGAGGGAAAACATGTACACATCGGGTGATGCATCGTGTTTCCTGATCTGTCTTCGCTAATCAAACTTTTAGCTTTAATCAACATATAACACATACACATTTTTATGAATTGCATACATCAAAGTTTCACGATCAATCGACGCACTGCTGCTGTAGAAAGGGCATCGATTGCCAAGATTGAGGAATCGATTCAAACTGATTCAAAAAGGCCGATTCAAATCGATTACGCACCAGCCTCTTTCGTAAAAAACGGAAGACAATTATAAATCTTCGAGTAGTTGTACTCTTGTTTTATAAGCCTAAAGCCTAACCCCTAACCCCAAACTGCTAACCTCTAAACCCTACCTAAACCCTAAATTTAAACCCTAAACCTTACCTAACCCTTAAACCCTTAAACCCTTAAACCCTAAACCCATAAATTAAATCCTAAAAGCCTAAAGCCTAACCCCTAATCCCAAACCGCTTACCTCTAAACCCTCCCTAAACCCTAAATTTAAACCCTAAACCCTACCTAACCCTTAAACCCTAAACCCATAAATTAAATCCTAAAAGCCTAAAGCCTAACCCCTAATCCCAAACTGCTTACCTCTAAACCCTCCCTAAACCCTAAATTTAAACCCTAAACCCTACCTAACCCTTAAACCCTTAAACCCTTAAACCCTAAACCCATAAATTAAATCCTAAGAGCCTAAAGCCTAACCCCTAATCCCAAACCGCTTACCTCTAAACCCTCCATAAACCCTAAATTTAAACCTTAAACCCTTAAACAATTAAACCCTAAACCCATAAATTAAATCCTAAAAGCCTAAAGC
>JBBBWG010031831.1:6868-23517 GCA_037176905.1 Azolla pinnata | reverse complement strand
ATCCTAAAAGCCTAAAGCCTAACCCCTAATCCCAAACCGCTTACCTCTAAACCCTAGCTAAACCCTAAATTTAAACCCTAAACCCTACCTAACCCTTAAACCCTTAAACCCTCAAACCCTTAAACCCTCAAACCCTCAACCCCTTAAACCCTTAAACCCTAAACCCATAATTAAATCCTATAAGCCTAAAGCCTAACCCCAAACCCCAAACCGCTAACCTCTAAACCCTACCTAAACCCTAAATTTAAACCCTAAATCCTACCTAACCCTTAAACCCTTAAACCCTTAAACCCTAAACCCATAAATTAAATCCTATAAGCCTAAAGCCTAACCCCAAACCCCAAACCGCTAACCTCTAAGCCCTACCTAAACCCTAAATTTAAACCCTAAATCCTACCTAACCCTTGAACCCTTAAAACCCTTAAACCCTAAACCCTTAAACCCTAAACCCTAAACCCTAAACCCATAAATTAAATCCTATACTTAACATGTGCAATATGAGAAGTGTTTAGATAAGACATGGCCATTGCTGCACTGGGCTTGGCACATGGTGGACATGGCTGGGCCTTTCACAGAGATGGCTTCCTTCCCCGCTCCAATCTGTCGACCTCGCCCTCTTCGCCATCGCCATCTCTGTCATCGCGGGCTCATCTATCTCCTGATCATCATCATCATCATCAACCGAAGCAGCAGCAACAGCAGCAGCCCCTCTACTACCACATTCCCTCCCCTCAAGGAGTTCCCGTGGGAACCACGCTTTCCCTCCACAATCTCCCCTCCCATTGCGACCTAGATGCCCTCATCCTCCACCTCAATTCCCTTGGCGACGTCTCTGTCCAGAACCTCCAGGTATTTTCTTTGTCTTTTGTCCTTCGCTCTTTGCATTCTTGTTTCGTTTCTCCCTCCTTTTCTCCTGTATCTTAAGAAGATTCGTAGACTGTCGTCGTGCTTGTTCGTTCTTTGACTCTTGTAGGTTTCAAATCATCCAACTGAGAATAACGCTTTTGGTTATGTCACGGTGGGAAGCTTGGACCAAGCATGTGCTGTAGTCTCTCAACTCGATGGAGAGGTAGGTTCTGTGAGATTTGCAGTCTGGAGGTCAAATATGACTCAACGAGACCAAAAATAAAACGTTTTGCACGAAGTATGATTTCAAGTTGGAAGAGTGTTTGTAGACGTCTGAGGATATTATTCATGAACGTTGCAATGGAGAGGGCATATTGTAACTGTATAAGGAATGCCCATTTGGGAATAAATCATATTTTTTTACCATCATAGGCATTCCAAGGAAAATGTGTACGGATTGATTTCATGAAAAGGGAGCGGCATGTAAACATCAACAACAAAATGTCAGCTTCCAAGCCCAAGAATGGGAATAGGGTATACATTGGCAATTTGCCGTGGAAGATGAATGACATTGCACTTCGCAAACTATTTAGTGCATATGGTACTGTGCTAGGGGCAAAAGTGCTCAGAGATCACGTTAATGGAAGATCTCGTGGTTTTGGTTTTGTGATCATGTCAAGCTCAGCTGAAATGGAAAGGGCCATTGCTATGCTTGATGGCTGTGTAAGTAACATAGAATTTTATTGTTTTTTGATGCACAAGACGTAATTGTTTTGAGGAGGCTTTAATATATTTCTCTTCATTACAGGAGATTGCAGGCCAGACTGTGAGAGTTGGTATAGCTGTCTCTCAGAAAAATCCTATTTGACATTTCTTTTCTGCTCATGGGCATAGGTACTGTAAGTATAGTTTTGAGTTTTTCATTGACCTCTGTTTTGTAAACATCATGGAATAGAACTTGGCATTCAGACTCCCAAGTTTCAGAGGATCCTACGCTAGTTTTGTTGCTTGCTCGGATCATATTTTCGCTTTCTGGATTTGTCTGTTGCCTTTTAAATCACGTGTTAAACACGACACTTGTTTAGCGAATGTCTCAAGCGTTATTTGTCAATATTATAATTTGACCTGTTGAAACTGCAATTGCATCCAAAATATGCAAGAGGGCTTACTTGATGTTCTTTGGGCATATAATCATCCATTTGCTCTTGCAGTGGAGTTGGAACTTTGTTTGTGCAGGATGGTTTTGTGCCTATTTCAGATTTGAAATTCTTTTTCTTATAATCGTCCACATGCCCTTGCATTGAAATTGGAGCTTTGTTTGTGCAGGATGATTACATTGTGTCAGATGTTTGTACTTTCAAATTTGGGATACAGTTCTGTGTAAAACTTATACTAAGATTCGAGGCTATTGTGACTTGTTTATTGTTTGCCACAAAGTGTGTAAGAAATCGGCTGAAACATTTGCATTGTGTGTGTTTTGTTTGCAGATTCGTCGTACATATTTCTAAATTTAAATTTTTTTTTGACTATACAAACTTTATTATGATGGTGTACATGTTTTGATGTTTTTGGTTGGTTGGACAGGGTATGCTCGGTGTCACAGACTAGCTGATTAACACAATGCAATCGGTTAATGCTGAAGTGCAGATTGATACTTCTATGCATCATAAGGGGGAATCATGTATCCAAGAACAATATTGGTGTATGATATGGAACATGTTAAATATGAAGGAATGCATTTGACAGAGCCCAGTGAGACATTTGCAATGAGGGAAATGATGTTGCATCTTATCTGGGGGTTATGTTGAGAGATGGATGTGTGTGTGACGGAGCTTTTCGATAGAGCCAAGATCCATGCACTGCCAATTGATGTTTTTTTGATAGAGGTCAGATGGAGTTTGCTGAAATCTTGCCATATATTATGTGTAACTTTGCAACTCCAACACTAGATCTGAATCAGCAATGTTTGGAGATTTTACCATACCTGGTTGTGGATTTTGTAGATGAACATGTTCATAATGCCATTTCTGAAAACAATGATTATGGATGAAAATCACAATAAATGTTCCTTTGCATGCATGTTATATAGTCAAGTTTGTAGCTCACTCGGGTTAGGTTGAATACAACAAGAAACAAGACAGACATGCAAAGCACTATGTTAGCTTTCTAGATTTAGGGAAGCATTAACCCTTTTAAAAGTTTTAATATTTGAGTTGAAGAAAATATTGAGAAACCAGTCATGAAGGTTTGGTCTGGGTAGATGAATCCAATACAATCACAACTATATATCCTGAGACATTTTTGCTGGCTTTCAGAGAGCTATTGTAGATATATGATGAAAAACATGACTTATGATCTTAATTCTGTCACGGGATTGCCGTGCATGTACCCTGATCTACATGATAATCATGCACTGATGCATTGCTAGAGCAGCAATTGATGAATATGATCTTCGAGCAATGATTGATGTGACACAGTCAAAGCCCACTCCATGGCAACAAGTATGATTGTTGAATAGGGCCAGCGTTTGCTGCTTTGGTAAACCCTAAACCCTAAACCTTAATGGGAATACATTGGCCCCAAAACCCCAAACCCTAAACCCTAAACCTAAATGGGAAGACATGAACCCAAACCCTAAACCCTAAACCTCAATGGGAATACATGAACCCAAACTCTAAACCTGTTAACTGTACTGAGCCTAAGGACAGTGCCATGTAGTTTATTACCAGTCCCTGATCTCTGTCCCTGTTTCCTGCACTGTATGTACATACTCCGAAGCTGGAGCTGGAGAATGATGGCTTCTGATCCCTTTGGATTGGGGAGATGACAGTCCAGAAGCACAAGCATGGCCCCGTTGCATTTGTTGAGCAGCTCAAGGCTTGTGGAGCTAGGAAGGATCTTGGCCAAGGCGCACGGCTCCATGCCTATCTTCTGGAACATCACCATGGCCTGCTACAGAAGAATCCCCACATCATCACCACTCTTGTCAGCATGTATGCCAAATGCGGTGCCCTGGCAAGAGCCCGGCAGCTGTTCCTGGAGCTTCCCGCTCGAGATGTTGTGTCTTGGAATGCCCTCATCTCGGGGTATGCCCGCCATGGTCAGCCTCATGAAGCTCTCCACCATTTCGAGAGCATGAAGAAAGATGGCCCCTCGCCAGACGGAGTCACTTTCACGTGCATTCTCAATGCGTGTGGCAGCATCAGTGCTGTCGACAAGGGCAAACAACTCCACGAAGAGATCCTCCAGAAAGGCTTGTTGGAGGGAAATGTCATGCTTGGAAATGCCGTGGTGGATATGTATGCCAAATGTGGTCTGCTTGCGAGAGCACGCAGAGTGCTCCAACAACTTTCTGTTCGCAATGTTGTCACCTGGAATTCTCTGATTGCAGGGTATGTCCAACATGGGCATGGGCATGACGCATTGGAGAGCTTCACACAGATGCAAAACGATGGCATTTCTCCGGATCAAGTCACCTTTATCTGCATCCTGAAGGCTTGCGGCAGCACAGGAGATATTGATAGGGGCAGGAAGATTCATGATGAGGTCGTGGCTGGGCGTTTGCTTGAGAAAAACATCATGCTAGGGAATTCTTTAGTGGACATGTATGGCAAATGCGGCCAGCTAATGAAAGCAGCTCAGGTGCTTGAACAACTCCCAGTGCGAAATGTCGTGTCTTGGTCTACATTAATTTCAGGGTATGTCCAAGAAGGTAAAGGCTATGAAGCTTTAAACTGTTTCGAGATGATGCAAAAAGAAGGCATCTATCCAAATGCTGTAACGTACATTTCTATCCTCAAGGCATGTGGCCTAACACGAGCTATCGGGAAGGGAAGACAAGTTCATGAAGAGGTGGTCAACAAGGGCTTAGTGCAGAAAAATATCGTGCTTGGCAATGCTTTGGTGGATATGTATGCCAAATGTGGCTGTCTTTCACAAGCAAGAAAGGTACTTGAAGATCTTTCTCTTCGGGATGTATTTTCTTGGTCGGCATTAATCGCAGGTTACGCTCAAGAAGGACAAGGACATGAAGCGCTTAACTGTTTTGCAAGGATGCAAAGGGAGGGACTTTGTCCTGATGGGGTAACTTTCATTTGCCTTCTCAAGGCTTGCGGTAGCATAAAGGCGATTCACAAGGGTCAGCAAATCCATGATCAGATTATGAATAGGGGATTATTAAATGAGAATGTTGTGCTTGGCACTGCTTTGATAAATATGTATGCTGAATGTGGCATACTTGTGAAAGCCCAAGAAGTGCTTGAAGCTCTTCCTGTTCGGAATGCTGTGTCATGGTGTGCGCTAATAGCAGGTTATAGCCACAATGATCAACCGCATGAGGCACTCCACTGTTTCGGAAAGATGCAGGAAGAGGGCCATTGTCCTGATGGGATCACCTTTGTTTGCATCTTGAAGGCCTGCAGTAGTGTAGGAGCTCTCAGAGAAGGTGAGGAAATTCATGAGAAGATTGTCATGCGGGGATTTCTGGAGAAAGATGTTGCTCTAGGAAATGCCTTGGTCGATATGTATGCCAAATGTGGCGCATTTGTGAAGGCACAAGAAGCGCTAGACGACCTTCTTGTTCGTGATATAATTTCTTGGAACTCGCTTATTGCAGGGTATGCCCATCATGGGCAAGGTATTGAAGCACTCAAAGCTTTTGAACAACTGCAAATGGAGGGCCTTGCCCCTGATGAGATCACTTTTGCTTGCATCTTAAAAGCTTGTGGTCGATTTCAAACTATCGAACAGGGCACACAAATCCATGAAGAAATTATTACTAGGGGCTTTCTGAAGTCAAATACCGCACTTGGAACTGCACTCGTAGATATGTACGCCAAAGGAGGTATGCTCTCGAAAGCACAGAAAGCATTCGAGGAGCTTCCTATCCGAGACATGGGCTCTTGGTCTGCACTCATTGCAGGATATGTCCAAGAGGGACAGGGTCAGGAAGCATTGAACTGTTTTCAACAAATGCTAGGGGAAGGAATTTCTCCTAATGAGGCTACCTTAATCTCCATTGTGAAAGCATGTACTAGTATAGGAGCTATTGATAAGGGCAAACAAATCCATGATGAAATTGTTAGTAAGGGCTTGCTAGAGAACAATGTTCAGCTTGGTAACGTTCTGGTGGACATGTATGCCAAGTGCGGCCTGTTTGCAAAAGCACAAGAAGTGCTTGACGGCCTTCCTGTCCGAAATGTGGTTTCGTGGAATTCCCTTATTGCAGCATATGCTGAGAAGGAGGAAGGGCAGGAGGCACTAAATTGCTTCTGTCAGATGCAAAGAGATGGCGTTTGTCCAAATGATGTCACCTTCACATGCATTCTGAAGGCTTGTGGCCAAATTGGGGCTATTGACAAGGGCAAACAAATTCATGATGATGTTGCCAGCAAGGGCTTGCTGGAGCAAAATGTCATACTAGGAAATGCTCTGGTGTACATGTATGTCAAATGTGGCATGCTCACAAAAGCGCGAGAAGTGCTTGAAAATCTTCGCATGCGGGACACAGTATCCTGGTCTACAATAATGTCAGGATATGCTCAAGAGGGGTATTCTCATCAAGCGCTGAAATGCTTTGAACATATGCAGAGGGAGGGTCTCCGAGCTAATGATGTAACCTTTCTATCTTTGCTGAATGCATGCAATCATGCAGGGAAATATGATGAGGCCCAAAGCTATTATGGAACTATGAGCAGAAATTATGGGATTACACCCACATTAGAACACCATATCTGCATGGTGATAGTTTTTGGGTGTGCAGGATGCTTGGACAAAGCAATGTCAATCATTGAGACAATGCCATATTCTAATGATCCATCAGTGTGGCTTACTTTGCTAAGTGTCTGCAAGAAATGGGTGAATGTCAAGCTTGGAAGAATCGTATTCAATAAAGTAATAGAACTGGATATCAATCTTCCAGCTGCTTATGTCCTTATGGCTAATATATACATTGCTGTTGGCATGCAAGATGCTGCAGAGGAGATTGAGGACATGAGAATAAAGAATTCTGTTTGTTCCAAGCCAATTGAAGCTGTTGCACACTGCTCTGAGGGTTGAAAAAAAAACTTTAATGATTTCCAGCTCTGTATATTAGAATTCATTTTGAGTTCATCTCTGCCTTGAACTTCCAAAGCTGCACAAAATAGCAAAAAAAAGCATTTGGACAGAAATACTTCCATGTATTATGATACTTGGAAGAGCATCGATTGTAAATACGAAATTTCGGGAATGTGTTTATTTACCATCATTGGGACTTTGTACCAGTGAATAAACCCATGATCTTCACACAAATAAAATATGCTCATGTGGATCATGTTTGCTCAAGCCATTCATTCATCTACTTGTTCTAGGCTTGATTGGCTACAGGTCTTTACTTCCATGGCTTCAAGCTTCTGATGCATCCCATCAAAACTGTGGTAATGTACACTACAAAGTAATTTACCTGCATCAACATTGTTCTGCCACTGATTAAAACCCATTTTCACAAGCTTCCACCTTTCCTCATCTTCAACAGTCGTGCAATACAGAAGCATTGACTGTTTGGAAGTAAACCAACAGCAATACAGAACAGTTAACTCTCAGAGTTTCAACCATCTAAGCGCCGAACATTGTTCATTCTCATTGCTTCAACCTTCTCCTCATCTTTGTACAGGCCAGCAACTGCATAAATATTGGCCATAAGAACATAGGCTGGAGCAAGATTTTCATCCAATTGAATTGCTTGATTGAAAGCTAATTTGGCAAGATCCAGGTTTCCCCATTTATTACAAGAAACCAATAGTGCAAGCCATACAGAAGAATCATTGAATGATGACATTGTCTTAATAAGTGCCAATGCTTTCACAAAGCAGCCTGCAAATCCAGAAATTACCACCATGCAAGTATGATGTTCTATCTTAGGTGTCACACCGTATTTTCGGCTCATAGTCTCATAATAAGTTTGCGCCAAATCCAATTTACCTGAATGACCGCAGGCATTCACAGCACACAACAAGGTGATATCATCTGGGCATATGCCCTCAGTCTCCATTTGTGCAATACAACCCAGTGCTTCACATCCATGTCCTTGTTGTGCATACCCTCCAATCAATGCATTCCAAGAGATTATGTCTCTAACAGGAAGACCTTCAAGCACTTGATGTGCTTTTGTAAGCAAACCACATTTGGCATACATATAAACGAGTGCGGTGCCAAGCATAACATTGCTCGCCAACAAGTGCCTCTTAATGATCTCATCATGTATTTTCTGGCCCTTCTCTATAGCTCCAGTGCTTGCACAGGCCTTCAGAATGCAAGTGAAGGTGATCTCATTAGGAGAGAGTCTCTCTTCTTGCATCCTCGCAAAACAATCAAGTGCCTCCTGATCTTGTCCATGTTGAACATAACCTGCAATTAATGTATTCCATGTGACAGCATCATGTGTAGGAAGTTCTTCCAAGACTTGTTGAGCTTCTGCAAGTACACCACATTTGGCATACATACCCACCAGTGCACTGCCAAGCACGATGTCTCTGATAAGCAATCCCCTATTCATGATCTCAATATGAATTTTGATGCCACTCCTTATGGCTCCTATTTTTGCACAAGCCTTCAGAACGAAAATGAAGGTTACAACATTTGGAGATACTCCCTCCCTTTGCATCTGCTGAAAACTGTTCAATGAGTCACTGGCATGACCTTCTTGAGCATATCCAGCAATTAATACATTCCAACAAACCACATTTCGAATAGAAAATTCTTCAAGAACATCCCGTGCTTTCACAAGGAGGCCACATCTAGCATACATATCGACCAACACAGTGTCAAGCATAATATTTTTCCCTAGCAAGCCTCTAGTAACAAGCTCATCATGAATTTGTTTGCCCATCTGGACAGCTCCAATGCTGCCACAAGCCTTCAGAATACAAATGAAGGTTACATCATTTGGTGAGAGACCCTCACATTTCATTTGTTCTAGGAAACTCAGTGCTTCGTGACCTTTCCCTTCCTGAGCATATGCTGAAATCAATGTTGACCATGAGACGACGTCTCGAGCAGGCAGTTCCTCAAACACTTGCCATGCCTTTGCAAATGCACCACATTTGGCATACATGTCCACTAAAGCATTGCCAAGTACTATGTTTTTCTCTAACAGACCTCTATAGATAATCTCATCATGAATTTGTCTCCCCTTTTCAAAGGCCCTTAAGCTACCACACACCTTCAAAATACAAGTGAAAGTAACACCGACTCCAGGGATGCCCTCTCTCTGCATCCTTTCAAAACAATCCAGTGCTTCCTTGGCATGCCCCAATTGGGAGTACCCTGCAATAAGAGCATTCCATGAGACCACATCTCGAACAGGAAGTGTTTCAAAGACTTGTCGAGCTTTCCCAAAGGCGCCACATTTGGCATACATGCTGATCAAAGCACTGCTTAGATAAGGGCTGCTCTTTCCTAAAAGCATCTTCCGTTTCAGAATGTTGGCATGGATGGCAGACCCTTGTAGCAGGTCCTTTCTCCTGGCACAATCCTTGAGTAATCCCACAAATGCGAAGTCCTGCTTGTTACCAGGGCCATACCTTAGGGATAGTGACCTTAGATCAGATTTGAGGTAGTGATGGATCGTTCCATCTGCCATGAGGGGAATGATGAAACAGATTGAACATACAAAAACCTTCGTAAGACGATTCATAGATCAGTGTGGCGTGGACAATGATGAAGATCATAGGTTCTAATCACATCCCATGCTCTTCAAATCTCCCTCCTATACCTGACGCAAGGATAGTCATGGATGGGAGCCACAGAAGCCATCAGTGTAAACAATCACTACAATGATGTATGGCGTGAACGATGATGAAGATCACGGGATCTAATCACATCCCATACTTCAAATCTCCCTTGTACCTGATGCAAGGATGGTCATGGCGGAAGCCAGAGAACCCATCAATGTAAACAAACATGACAAAGGTGTATGGAATGAACGACGATGAAAATCGTAGATTCTAATCGCATCCCAGAATTCAAATCTCCCTCCTTATACCTGCGGAAGCCACGGAACTCATCAACGTAAACAATCATGACAATCACGTAAAGGCTTGAACCCTAGAAAAGATAGTAATCCTCTACAAACATCTGCTCTTGCATAAAATCGGATCACAGAACGATCACAGAATGTTTGATAAGGATTCTGTTGGTCAATTCCAGGCGTTATTTCAGAGCTTTGCCTGCGGAAGAATTCGAGGCCAAATTAGTCGTAGAGAGATTGGATGCTCAATGATAAGAAGCGGTTACTAGCAACGATCGCTAGCTGTACATTTTCACTCAAAACAATTGTTTGATTTACACTCAGATGGGGCATTCCTTTGTATAGGAAGGGATCAAAGATGTCAAACACAAGTTCCTTACATGCCCGACTGGCACAAGCTGTGGATTGTTGTGCATCAAGTTTGGGCTACTCCAATGTGTTGATGACACTAAGCTGCATCTTTATGCTTCCTATGAGCTTGTCTTTGGCTGCCACAGAAGGATCGGAGTGTGGTATGATGGGAATTTAACTGCACAATATTTCAGCAAAATGTTCCATTATCTGAAGTATTGGTGTACATACATGGTTTCTCAAAGCAGCACTTTGCCCTGCCTTTATTACATCATAGAACCTTAGAAGAATTACCTTGCAATGAAGTCCTCTGATCAACAAGATCTTGTATTTCACAAATCTTGCGCCCCGATGGATCTACATACAAGCACGGTTCTCGGGTATTTCACATAATATGCATGTCACGCCACAACGTACATTTCGTGCTATATCAGCAATTATGGACTAGTTTGCCTCTTATCATCAATCATCCTCAGCACTTTATAATAGTTGAATGGGAAAAAAAATTTCTTTTTACATTTGGAAGATTCAACTTGCCTCAGCATGAGGCCTCCATGTTCATCACTGCTGACATAGCATGCTTCGGTTCTCAACCTCTTCTGCTTCTTCTCGCATGCCAGCAGCAGCATAGATGTTTGCCATGACAACATATGCTGAAGCAAGCTCAGGATTAGTTTGCAGTACATGATCAAAAGACAATCTCGCAAGCTTTACATTACCCCATTTCGCACAAGTACCCAATAATGCTAGCCAGAGTGAAGAAGGATCATCCAGACATGGCACTGACTTAATCACCATCATTGCCTTATCGAAACGTCCTGCCTGTCCGAATGAAATGACCATGCATGTATGATGCTCTACTGTTGCTCTTATCCCATATTTTGTGCTCATGTTTGCGTAATATGCTTCTGCATCATCCAGCTTTCCAGAGTGACTACATGCATTCAGCACGCATAGGAGTGTAACCTTGTTTGGAGACACACTCTCCATCTGCATTTGCTCGAAACAGTTCAGGGCTTCATGGTAATAGCCTTTTTCAGCATACCCTGCAATCAGTGTAGACCACGAGACTGTATCTCGAACAGGGAGCTCTTCGAGCAATTGCTGTGCGTTTGTAAGCATACCACATTTCACATACATATCCACTACAGCGTTGCTGAGTGCAATGCTTTTCTCCAGAAAATGCAGGCTGGCAATCTCTTCATGAATTTGTTTACCCTTACCAAAAGCTCCTATTCTGCCACAGGCCTTCATAATGCATGTGAATGTAACCTCATCCGGAGAGATACCTTCCCTTTGCATCTGCGCAAAACAGTCGAGCGCCTCATGCCCTCGGCCCTCTTCGGCATATCCTGCAATCAACGCATTCCAAGACACCGTATCCCGTACATGAAGGCTCTCATGAATTTTCTGCGCACTTGCAAGCATACCACACCGGGCATACATATCTACCAAAGAAGTCTCGAGCAATATGTTTGTGCCCAGCAAATCTTTGTTTATGATTTCATGATGGAATTGTTTGCCCTTGCTGATAGCACTCAAGGTGCCACAGGCTTTTAAAATAGCAATGTATGTGACTCCATCGGGCGAGATGCCCTCTCTTTGCATCTTCTCAAAGCATGCTAATGCTTCATTGCCTCTGCTGCCTGCAACATATCCTGCAATGAGTGCATTCCAACAGACTGCGTTTCGAGCTGGATGCTCATTGAGTGCCTCTTGTGCTTTCTCCAGAGCACGGCATTTGGCATACATGTCGACCAACGCATTGCCCACAATAGCATTCTTCTTCAACAAACCCCTTTTGTTAATCTCAGAGTGGATCTCTTCACCCTTGCTTAGATCCCCTATGCTACTACATGCCTTGAGGATGCACGTGAAGGTGATATCAGTGGGTGTGAGACCTTCTCTTTGCATTTGTGCATAACAATTGAGTGCTTCATGAGCTCCATTGCCCTCTTGAGCATACCCTGCAATGATTGTGTTCCAAGAGACTACGTTCCGAACAGGGAGCTCTTCCAGCAAGAGCCGAGCTTTGCCCACTGCACCGCATTTCACGTACATACCGACCAGAGCATTGCCAAGCACAGCATTTTGCTTCAACAAACCCTGCTGCACAATCTCTTCATGAATCTGCCTACCGTTGTCGAGCGCCTTGATGCTGCCACAAGCCATCAAGACGCAAGCGAAAGTGATCTCATCTGCGCAGAGGCCCTCCCTCTTCATGTCTTCGAAGCATTGAAGTGCTTCGTGGCCTTTCCCTTTCCGTGCATACCCTGCAATCAGTATGGACCAAGTGACCACATTCCGCAGGGGAAGCTCTTCTAGCACTCGCTGGGCTTGTGTTAGCGCACCACATTTGGTATACATATCCACCAAAGCATTTCCAAGAACAATACTCGTTCCGAACAGGCCTCTGCGGACAATCTCGTCATGAATTTGCTTGCCCTTGGTAAGAACTCTTGTGATGGAGCAAGCCTGAAGGATGTGAGTGAAGGTGAGCTCATCAGGAGAGAGGCCATCTCTGCACATCCTATCGAAGCTATCAAGTGCTTCATGGCCGAGACCTTGTCGGGCATACCCGGCAATGAGAGCATTCCAAGAGAGGAGATGGCGAACCTGGAGCGTTTCGAGGACATGTTGGGCTTCTTTGAGGGCACCGCATTCTGCATACAGGCGTATCAGCGAGGCGGCTGCACTAGGGTTTGTATGTAGCAACAACCCTTGTTCCAGGATGTGGGCATGGAGCGTGGCCACTCCACTGAGGTCCTTGCTGATGCCACAACTCTTGATCAGGTCTCCAAATACGAAATCCACCCTGCAACATTCTCTCCGTCCCATGGCTTTCCAGCTTGATCAACCCCATGCAGAATACCATAGCTCCAGCTCCTGCTAGAGACCAAACAACGATGCACTTCCCTCTCTGTGGTGAATTTGCCAGCAACTCATGGTTGAGCAAATAAGGGAATATTCTTGAAAAGCCGGTTACCTTCAGAAAAGACAGTTATGTTGTTAGTCACGATAAAAAAAACACCACATAAATGTAGACATTCTACTACATGGTTGATTGATGAAAATTTCAGCAAAGCATGTGGTACATGGAAAATCCCAAATTCCTTGACAATTACATCACAAATATATATGCATTGGCTGAGCAGCAAATGTCATGTGCTGTTGTGACCAATGCAAATGTAACAATACTAATCATTACATTCATTGTAAATGATGATAGTTGCCATCAGGGGGTGACAGTTAGGTACCTTCCAATTGAACATGATCAGATAAGATTGAATAAGCAGTATCATATTCTAATCAAACTATATGGTACAAAATCAAAAAGGCTGCTTGGCAATGCTCTAGTGTTATTTGAACCAAGTTACAATTGGGTATTTTAAATTTTTCCATAGATATGAGAAGAGGTTTTATCATGTGAATCCCAACCTATTCGGTGACGATGAATCATTCGCCTCAACTGATGTCAAGCACATTCAGGTTTCTTAACTCTGGAAAGATGAATCCACTTTCATTGCTTTGATTTTCTCTGCATCTTGCAGCAAGCCAGCAGCTGCATAAATATCATGCATAAGAGTACAAGCAGCACCAAGACTATTTTCCACCTGAATTATCTGGTTGAAAATCAATCTCCCAAGGCTCACATTCCCCCATTTTTTGCAAGAATACAGCAATGTAAGCCAAACTGTAGGATCACAAACAGATGATATTGTATTAATCACTGACATTGCGTTTTCAAAGCGACCTGTGCATCCATAGACCACCACCATACACGTATGGTGCTCTAGAAATGGCATGATGCCATAGAGTTTGCTCATATTCTCATAGTATGTTTGAGCCTCATCCACTTTCCCGGAGTGGCTGCAAGCATTGAGCATACAAAGCAAGGTTATCTCATTTGGAGAGTAACCTTCCCTTTGCATTTCATGGAAACAATCACTTGCTTCGTCATAATGACCCTTTTCAGCATACCCTGCAATTAGTGTAGACCAAGAGACTGTGTCCCGACATGGAAGCTCTTTGAGCACTTCGTGTGCTTTTGCAAGCATACCACATTTTGCATACATATCCACCAATCCACCACCAAGCACAAAATTGTTCACCAATAAACCCCTTTCCACTATCTCATCATGAATCTGTTTACCTTCATTGACAGCTCCTATGCTACCACAAGCCTTCAGGATACAAGTGAAAGTAATCTCATCTGCAGAGAGGCCCTCGCTTGTCATAATTGCATAACAATCTAGCACCTCACGTCCTTTGCCCTCTTGGGCATAACCTGTAATAAGTGCATTCCAAGCAACTATATCTCGAAAAGGAAGACCCGTAAGAATTTCGTGTGCCTTTGCAAGCATCCTACATTTGGTGTACATATCAATCATTGAAGCACCAAGAAAGATATTTTTCTTGTACAAACCTCTACTAAGAATTTCACTATGAATTTGTTTGCCCTTTTTAATAGCCCCTATATTGCCACATGCCCTCAGGATAAAATTAAAGGTGATCTCATTGGGGCAAAGGCCCTCCCTTCGAATCTGTGAGTAACAGTTCAGTGCTTCATGGCCTTGCCCCAGTTGGGCAACATATCCTCCAATCAATACATTCCAGGAGACCACATCACGAACGTGAAGTTCCTCTAGCACTTGTCTGGCTTTTCCAAGCATACCACATTTGACATACATGTCAACCAATGCTGTGCCAAGTACAGAGTTTTTGTTTAATAACCCCATCTTGGCAATCTCTTCGTGGATCTGTTTGCCTTTGGGAGTAGCTCCAATACTGCCACAAGCCTTGAGAAGGCAAATGAATGTGGCTTCATTCGGAGAGAAGCCTTCTATTTTCAGTTTTTCTAGACAATTTAGAGCATCGTAACCTTGCCCTGCTTGGGCATACCCTGACATCAAAGCGTTCCAAGACACTAGGTTACGCTGAAGAATGTCCTCAAACGTTTCTTGTGCTTGGGTTAGCACACCACATTTCCCATACATATCGACCAATGCAGTGCCAACCACGTTACTTGCCTTTATCATCTCCATACCTGTAATATAAACATGAATTTGCTTACCCGTGTTAATAACTCTGATACTTCCACATGCTTTCAAAACGCAAGTGAAGGTGGTCTCATTCGGGGAAAGGCCCTCTCTTTGCATCTGTGAGAAAGATTTCAATGCTTCATGACCTTCACCATTTTGTGCATATCCTCCAATTATCGTAGACCAAGAGACCACATCTCGATTCTGAAGCTCTTCGATTGCTTCTTGTGCTTTTGTGAGTGAACCACATTTGACATACATATCAACCAAAGCATTTCCTAGCATGGTGTTCCTCTCCAATAAGCCTTTATGGGCAATCTCATGATGAATTTGTTGCCCTTTGGCGATATCTCGTGTGATGCCACAAGCCTTGAGAATACAAACCAAGGTGATCTGAGTGGGAGACAAGAACTCGTTTTGTAGCTTATTGAAACATGCAAGTGCCTCATGGCCATGCCCATGTTGGATATATCCTGCAATGAGAGCATTCCAAGAGATGACATCTCGAACTGCCAGGGTTTCAAGCATTCTTTCAGCTTCATCAAGAGCACCACATTTGGCATACATGCTGATCAAGGCACTGGCTACAAAAGGGTTTGTTTCCATCAAGCCCTTCTTCAGAGCATCTTCATGTAATTCTGCGCCTTTCCGCAGGTTCTTGTCCTTTGCACAAGTTTTCAGAGACTCCAGTAAGCCACAGTCTCGCTTGTCCTTGGCCATGTGCATGCAGATAGAGCCTAGGGGATTAGGAATAACCGTGCAAACCTGATTAGCAGCCCCATTTGTGTTCTCGCCTTTTCAAGGACGTGCAAAGAGAGTGAGCATTGCACACATGTTAAATCCTGCACATGAAGAGAGCTCCATGACCATTGGAGCAGAGCAGAATGGAGAGAACGACAGGCATAGCAGCCGACAGATTTACACCTGTGGTGGAGCGTATCCATATGGTTACCTGAGCTCCAACCGTTTCACGTTCACCTGATTTCTGACAAGTCACGGCTGTTAACAAAAACAAAGAAGATGATAAATTACAACACATCAACAAAACCTCATGCTTTTAGGGTTTAGGGTTTCCACTTGGCTATGGAATATAGGATTTAGGGTTTAGGGTTGGTTTTCACATGGCTTTGGAATTTAGGATTTAGGGTTTAGGGTTGGTTTTCACATGGCTTTGGAATTTAGGATTTAGGGTTTAGGGTTTTCACATGGCTATGGAATTTAGGATTTAGGGTTTAGGGTTTTCACATGGCTATGGAATTTAGTGTTTTAGGATTTAGGGTTTTCATATGGCTATGGAATTTAGGGATTAGGGTTTGCTTCAATCTCTAGATCTCTTTCATGAAATTGAACATATCCAACATTAGTTTACACATTACACTGTTACATCATTCATTGGAGTGTTT
>JBBBWG010031820.1:3206-44047 GCA_037176905.1 Azolla pinnata | reverse complement strand
TCGGCCGTCGCCCTCGTCCCTGTCGCCATCGTGACCTCGCGCACGAGCTCCCGGGCGGCCCCCGACAGAGGATCGATGTATCGTGCCCGCACCCTGAGACTCGGAGGAGTTGCAGGGCCGACGCCGACGATGCACGTCGCCAATGCGTCGCGCTCCTCGTCGGCGTAGACGTCGCCGAACTCGACCCTCGCGCGCCTCCCCGGGACGAGCACGGTGCACGGATAGCTGCCCGCCTCGATCGGCTCCACCAGCCTTGCAGCAATCTCCTCCTCCTCCTCTTCTTCTGAAGAAGAAGATGAAGAAGAAGGAGATGATGATGACGACGACGACGACGATGATGATGATGATGATGATGATGAGGAGGAGGAAGAAGAAGAGGAGGAGGGGCCCAGGAGCTGCAGCTCGAGCTCGACGCGCTGCGCCGCCACGCTGAGCAGCCCGCCGAGGCATTGCGCGAATGCATCCTGCATACCACATTCTTCTTCTTCTTCTTCTTCTTCTTCTTCTTCTTCTTCTTCTTCTTCTTCTCCTTCTTCTTCTTCTTCTTCTTCTTCCTCTTCTTCCTCTTCTCCTCCTCCTCCTCCTTCTTCTTCATCTTCATCTTGGCCCCTGGCCCTGCGGAGGTGGCCCGGGCCCCGCACGAACGAGAACATGCCGCCCCCGGACTCGTCGGCGATCGCGTGCAGCGCCGCAGCATCGTGGTCGAGCCCCAGCCCGAACGTGTGCACCGCGAACCTCTCTCCGCCGCCGCCATAGCCGAGGAGCTTCCCACCACCATAGCCACCTCCTCCTCCTCCTGCTGCTGCTGCTGCTGAACCGCAAATGCCGCCGCCCGATCCAGCTGCCGCCGATGATGATGATGATGATGATGCTGATGCTGATGACAGCAACAACGATGATGATGATGATGAGGAGGAGGAGGAGGAGGAGGAGGATGACAGCGACAATGATGATGATATGATGACAGCAACAATGGCGACGGGGAGCTTCTCCGCCCCATCGTGAAGGAATCCTGGCCATCCGACAGCAGCATCACGGCAGCGACGGGGTTCGATTCGCGGCGCCGCTTCAGCACCTCGATCCCCACGGCCAATCCCTCGGCCATGCTCGTTCCGCCGCCGCATCGCAGAGCTTCCACCGCCTCCATAGCCGCCCTCCTCCCCTCCACGCTCATCCTCCTCAGCCCCATCACGCGCCTCGCCCCCGTCGAGAACACCACCACGCCCAGCCTGTCCTCCTCCCCCAAGATCCTCACCATCAGCCTCATCGCCTGCTTCAGCAGCCTCAGCTTCGCCCCCGCCATGCTCCCGCTCACATCCAGCACCGCCACCACATCCACCCCCGCCCTCCTCCTCCTCCTCCTGCTGCTCTCGCCCTTCTCTGCTCTTGCCCAGCAGCTCGATGCTGCCTTGATCCGAACCAGCACCGAAAACAACCTCTGCTGCCCGTCTCCTCTTTCTTCTTCCGCCACTAGGGTTGCTATCTCCATTGCCGGATGGAGCTCCTCGGCGCTTGATCCTCCCGCTGCATCCGCGGATCGTTCCTCCCCCAGCGCCTCGTCGTCGTCGAAGGAATCGGGGGAGAGCTCGCCTCCCCCGCCGCCATCGCTTCTGCATCCCTCGTCCCCTCGGCTCTTCGCCGCTTCCTCCCGGAATGTAGCTATGCTTTCGTCCAGCATCCGCAGCACCGCCTCCAGCCTTCGCTGCTCTTCTTCCGCTTCTCTCAGCAAGACGGGCTCCAGCGATGATGATGATGATGATGATGATGACGACGGCGGCGGCGACGACGACGACGGCGGCTTCGATCGGGGCAACACCAAGGCATCGTCATCTGACGCGGTTGAGGAACCGTTGTCGTCGCCGGTGGTCGAGCTGCTGTGGCACCCGGTGCAGGGTTTGGCAGACAGAGGGCAGGGGCCCGCAGGAGAGGATTTGAGGAGGCGATCTGAAGGCGGACGCGCTTCGTCATCTTCGTCTCTGCTGCAGCGGCGGAAGGGGACTTCCGTCCATGTAGCTCGGCACACGGGGCACACGAGGTTGCCATGGCGGACATTGGAAGCGATGCAGGAGAAGTGGAAGGTATGGGAGCATTGAGCAGTGAAGAGGGCATGGCCGGGCTTCATCGACTCCAAGCAGATCGAGCAGCAGCAGCAGGAGGAGGAGGAGGAAGCAGCAGAGGCATGGCGCTGGGCTTTGCTGGGAATGCTGAGGCGGAGGGCACGGCGCCATGACTTGTAACCAGGGAGGAGAACCATGGGGGGGGATTAGGTCAAAGCCAAGGGCGCGGGGAAGGTGATAGGAGAAGAAACCCTAAAAGCTCGACATCAGGAATCGGGGAGAGCCATGGTAGAGAGGGCGGGGGAGAAGGGGAGAGAGAGAGACAGAGAAGATCAGACAGAAGCTTCAGAAGCTTCCGGCTATGGCGACGGAGCTGCAGAATGAAGACGATGGCGATGGTGATGATGATGATGATGATGATGGTGAATATATATTTTAATTAATTAATTAATTTAGTTATTTAGTTATTTATTTATTTATTTATATGTGTCTGAAGCTGGAGGTCTCAAGATCGAATCCTGATTCCGCCTCTTTTTGTTGTTTTGCTGTTTTCTTCAACTCCTTAGAACCTCCATCACATGAGAAGCTCCAATTTTCTTTCACATTCTCTCTTCTTTGTTCTGCTTGCTGGCTGTGGAAGCAGCAAAGAGGGATATTGTCTGTTGTTGGTGGAGCTCGTGTAAATGCGTATTCCGCGGCTGGGGCATGATTGGAGCTCCTTCTGCTCCGATCGATGACGATGATGATGATGATGATGATGATGATGATGATGATGATGATGATGATGATGATGATGATGATGGTGATGATGATGAGATCTGGGTTTTGAGATGGTGGCAGACAAGCCACAGGCGACTCTGCACGGATCCGAAACTGTAACGATGCTGGCACTCGGCCAGATGTGCCGAAACAGTACGCTGGTTATCGTCGCAAGACTGAAGAAGCCCCGGCGGACATAATATATACCTGTATGCCCATCACAGTGCGCATTTATTTCTGCCCACCCCCTCGATGCCCCGATCGATTCCTGCTTGCTCTCTCCGTCCGCATCGTTGCGCTATATCCCCCGATGCTCCGAGACCTCCAATCGGATGCATGCAGCCGAAGAATACTCGGATACAATCGCCGATCGATCGATCGATGATTCGGTCGCCCGACTCTGGAGCGGAAATTTCGAGGTTTAGACGAAATGAAAAGGATCTCGTGGGTTGCGCTCAGGCCGCGGTTCCTTTACCGCCACCCCAATGTTCGCTTCGATTGCTTTCCATTGATCTAAATGTCTTCGTCGTGCCTAAAACAACAATATCCATTAATCCAGAACCTAACCCTAACCCTAACCCTATCCCTATCCTGAACCAATCCCAACCTTATTTTTAACCTTGGCCCTAACCTCAATCCTAAGCTTTACCGTACCCTAACCATAACCCTAACCCTAGCTCTAACCTCAATCCTAAGCTTTACCTTACCCTGATCATAACCCTAACCCTAACCCTAACCCTATTCCTAGCCCAAGCTCTAACTAACCTTAACCCCATCATAATCCTAACGCTAATCCTAACTCAAGCTCTAGCTCCACTAACATTGCTCGTCCAACAATTGTTTATGTTTACAGGGGCATCCCAGTACTTTTTCATTCATTTTCTATCCCTTTTATTTCTCTTTTAAATCTAGAGATTGTGGCTTAGATCCCCTCCTAATCTGAGTAGGCTCTCTGTTGACAAGTGAAGAATTCGCAGTGGGAATTTGCATAGGATTTGTGTCGATGACATTAAGATTAGTGTAGCAAGAAGCATCAGGGGTGCCAGTTTTACTTCCAGGGCGGAATAGTCAAGCTCGTGATTAGCAATACTATAGTCATTTGTTCGGTAATCAGTGACGGAGCCAGGACTAAAATCACCATTTCATTTAGCCTCTCTTATTCTGGTCAATGCTCTTGGCTTGCTCTACAGTCCACGACAATAAGAATTGATAACGTTGAGGTGGTGGAGTGCGACTTTTGAGCAATGTTGAGAATAATACGAGTATGTTGGATAATTAAGAACTTGATTATGCAAATGTTTAACCAATATTGTCAAACATGTTTTACAAAGTATTGATTTGCAAATACCTCTTAAAGCCAAAGGTGAGCTATTGGGATCAGTGAGGCAAAGGTGCCCATTACTGTTGTATGCACTCTCCTTCCCCTCCATCTTTCTTTTTTGCAGAGGCTGAGCATATGTTCTGGGAATGAATCGATAGCAAGGCCATCGACATCATCAAAGGATTATGCCTGACAGGAAGCACACAGAACCGGTTCGAGCTATATGCAATGGAATTTAGCCATCGACAGTAAAAACCACGTGCTAAGCGTTGGTCATAGAAGACTCATCGGTCAACGCATGAACATCCGATCCGAGCGAATCTCAGGTCACTTATAAACAAAAAAACATAATAGCATGATCGATCATGGAGCTCACGAAGAAGACGGTAGAAAGGTGCCAACTTTGAAGCATTCAACCTCCATTTGTAGAACTCGATGAAATCACAAAATGAACTTTATTGTTGTGCATCCAATGGCTTATCTTTAGTATTTTGACCCATGTCGAATTTGCTCATCAAACTATGCTCCATAGTTTAGAATGCGTCGATTCATAGAATACATGGGAGTATTTTGTCTCAAGACGGTAACATGAAGTAAATATGGAGATAGTTGCAGTGTTCTATTTGAATGTGTAATTCACAAGCTATTAAAGATCAGAAACATATAACTAATAGCCCTCAGTGAAATCATCACATCTGAGTTCTGTTTATGGAAGGAGCAAAGATCTAACACACTAGAAAACAGTCAAGTATGAGCTTTACTACCAGATACACAACCATTATATATAGCCAAATGTCTCACCATACCCACCCTTCAATGGGTGTTCAAACTTCATGTCCAGTCCACCATTCTAAAAGGAAACCTAGTTGAAGGTGTGCATATAAGAGAAGTGTTGTAAACAGCAAAAAAGCTTATTGAAACAGTCAAGTAAGAGCTTTACTACCAGATACACAACCATTATATATAGCCAAATGTCTCACCATACCCACCCTTCAATGGGTGTTCAAACTTCATGTCCAGTCCACCATTCTGAAAGGAAACCTAGTTGAAGGTGTGCATATAAGAGAAGTGTTGTAAACAGCAAAAAAGCTTATTGACTGACTAGAATCACCTCAAATTACCCATGCAAAAAAGCTGTTATGACCATGTTGCTGAAGCATACATTCGAATAAGCTCTGTAAAATTCCATGAAATTGTCAACCGGAACAATTTTTAAATACACCACTCAAATTCTCTCAGAGACAACGTTGAAAAATAAACATAAAAGAAAATCTAAGATTATTCCTTAGAAACCAACGAGCCAGTTCTAGGATATGGATACAAGGAGAGAGAGGTAGTCACATTTTACTATTGCCCTCCAGAAGTCCAATATGACAGACACATCAGACCAACAGCAAAACATTTTCACTCTGCAGTTGATCCGTGACTATTGCAGGTACCTACTGAGTGTGAACTGTGGAAAAATAAATCTCTTTATGAATGAAAAGCTCTGGGAATCGGTTATGAAGTGAATGGTAATTAGACAGTTGTCTGCAGAAGCAATGAACTCTAGGGTCGGCTACACGAGGACAATGTTTGGTTAATTATGTAATATGACTGAGATTTCCAACACCAATTGGTTGGAATATGTAAACCCACAAGAAGTTTTCTCATGCCCGACCCCAAAATCCCCAATACAGTTATTGTCACAGCAACTAGATCAATAGGGAGTGTGGACTCTGTTATGAACTGAGATCCGACAGTAAAACCTGTGTATTCGATAATGTTTTGTTAGCTTCATCCAATAACGTTCTTGCCTCCAAAAGAGAGCGATCAAGTGTTTCGTCTCTGGCTCCTACAGCTTCTAATTCCCGAGCAGCTAGCTCTGCTTCGGCCAGTAGCATCCTAGATTATATAAACAAAGTCAATGGGATTAGACACACGAAAAATATTCCTCGCACCAAATAAATATGAGCTTGAGAGTCTTGCGTGGTTTTTGTATAACACTAAAGCGAATGTACAAGAAACAAAAGTATTTCGATCTCAATACCTGCAGAAGGAAAAATACGACATTTAACATTAAAGTTCGAACAATCATCTTATTCATATTTGATAAGACGGAACTACATGGGCAATCATGCAGGTATAATCTACATGGTGGTGGGGAATATGACATGACTCTCAGGTATATCATTCCATCAACTCTGTCATTGGTTTTCGTAGGGATAGAGTGGGTCAGAAGAAGAAATGGAGCAAAATTTAATCATATCATCCATGAGATAACCAGTTCTGTGAGACGAGCATGGAGCACTCTCAACATAGCAGAAAAGTGAGATCATGAAATGCATGTGCTTGTCCTGTAAAAGTGTATTAATCTACAAGATTGTGCCAAATCTAACACGAGAGGGAGAGGGCAGGAATTAAACTTCAATTCATTTAAGACGGATGTTAGCCTCGCAGGGATTCAAAGGAAATGGTACATACACACACTAGCTTGCATAGATCAAGTGACTTTCAGAAATGTGTACCTTGCCCTTTCTGCCGCCTCACTTTGGGCTTGCTGCAAAGCCTCCAATTTTATTTTTCTTTCCATATTTAATATTTCACTTTCAGGAGGATCATCACTGATCTCTGTGTCTGACACCTTTTCCCCAGCTTTGAAGTTGCGCACATGAAGAAGTTTTGCAAGCTTCTCTTTGAAGGAAGGGTCACTATACGAGCCAATCTTGCTTTCAGGAGATCCTCTTTTATCGTCATATGCTGGTGTTCTCGTAAGAACCTCCAATAGCTTATCAAACTCAACATCTGAAATTTTGGCTTTGTGATTCTTCCTGCTTGTGCTTTTTGATTTTTTCTCCTGCATGCTTTCGGTCACCCTCTTCCGGAACTCCTGCATTCACCACAGTTAGGAGATATGATTAAGTTGATCATCAAAAGACAGACACACACAGCACATGATGGTCGAAAAGAAAAGTCAAGAATGGACCATGGATAGGAATTCTTTTCGCATTACAAATAGCAGAAGTTGCAAGAAACACAAGCAATGCCGACAACAGTCGGGGAAAACATTGCACCATAAAAGTAAGCATCCAGAGGGTTACTGTAGCCTGAGTAATAAGCTAATAATTACAGGAAGGTTCCATTGCTTAACAAGTTTTTAGGCTATTATCAATAACTTTTTCTAATGTTATGGCTAAAAAGAAAGTTCATGTGACTGTCATCAAGTTCCATACTCTAGGGGCAAGTACATACGGCAGTATAGGTTGTCACAACACATTAAAGTCAATGACTAACCATTTCTGTGGGAATAGATGCACAGGTACACAGTTTAATGATTAGCATTGGATGAGGAATGCATAAACCTCAAGAGAACGTATCATGATCATAGAATGATTACTTATGCTGAGAGCATAAACAAGTTCACAGAGGCGGGATGAGATGCAGTCACTCTACTGCCCATAAGTCTTGTGCTTGGACATGCATACTGCAACCCCTATTTGCCATTACACTTCCCTTTGGCAATCACTCTACAGACCACAAGTCTTGTGCTTGAACATGCATGCCACAACCTCTATTTGCTTTTATTTCGTGCACTCTTCCCTTTTGTCCCACCTGTTTATTTCTTTGAAGAAGATATTTATGGAGAAAATCCAAAGTCTTAAGAGATTATCTACTTGACACATTAAAATACTTGACAACCATCTTGCTACATCACACGGTTACTAAATGTGTGACCAGCTGCTGCATATTCATCTTATACCCCCATGTCTTATTACAACATAGGATAACAACTGTGAGCCTTGGCATGTTGAGGACATAGAATCGATACATCCTACCTATTCTCTTAAACGGAATGGCCCTGCAGATTTCGACTGCCATTTCTTACCTTTTTCTGTTCTGTATATACCCTTCCCTTGTCTGAGCCCGTTTCATGTCAACTGGCACAACAGTTTTCATATTTCTTCTGCCTCCCTCCTCATCCCTAAAATGCATCCAGTCTGACTCGGGCATTAGAAATCATTGATCCCAACATGAACATAACTAGAAACGGGATAAATGGAATTTATATGCCTATATGTAGAAAAATGATGCCCCAAGCAGGGAGCTAATAATAGGTGCAGTATAAAGAGATTATGTTCTATTAAAATGGCATAGGTGCAGCAAGGAATAAGAATAAAATCAGCTCGCAAGCAAAAGTAACATCTCTTTACAGCAGGCGACTTCTAGTAGACGCCTCTCTCTAACTGTTTCCTTAGTGATTTACGGCATAACATCGAAGGCATAGATGACGGACAACGGTTTAAACCTCACCCTTGCCACCCATAGCAAGGGCATGTTTTCAACCAGTGAATCTTCATTAAAAAATGGACTATTAACCAATCATGAAACTCTAGGACTACATGCCTCCTCAAAAGTATCAGAATGACCTTACAGGATCCTCCCATTTAGCTCTAACTGATGCAGATATTTTCAGCCTATGCTCCAAGGGCAAAGATCTGTGAACATCCTCTTTCTTTTTCCTTTTACTGCTGGTGTGCTGTTTTCGTAATTCCTTCTTCAAAGTAGTATAGCTATCCCATTGAAGTTCACCATCTCCCACATTACCAGTTCTGGCAATCTCAGCAATAGCATCTTTCCACTCTTGAATAAGAGTCAATTGTTTTCTTTCATATTCCATCCTAGATCTCATGATTAACCTGAGCTTCTCCCGGGTTTCTGGACTGCACGACAATAAAATCTTTAGTTCACGGTGTTGAAACATTCCTTTCTTCTCTAATCTATGTTTTCCATGAAACGTTAAACACATACCTTTGAGGGTGTGAATATTTCCTAAGTTTCTCCTTTATCTGTAACAAATGAGCTCAATTTCAGTTATATGAAGCACAGGTTTACACCCTATGCGGGTAAAGAAGTGTCTTTGCACTCGTCGACATAATAATTACTGAGCAACGGAGATCTCTTACTCTTGGATTCTGCATCACTACTTTGTTCCTCTCCCTCATCAAAGAAATTGTGGCTGCAAACATATAACAAAAAATTACAATGATTAGACATGGAAGAGTGACCTATCGTGAGGAACAAAGAATGTGGTTGCATCATCCAAATAGTACTAACGCGAGATGTAGTTTCCAAGAACACAGTGTGGAAGCATTATAAACACAAATCAAATGTATAGCTGTGACGGTGGCTAGATTCATCATATCACACGCAAACAATATCTGTTATCCAGCAATCATTTCTATAGATTTGAAGTCTTTGAAAAGAAATATAAGTTTGAAATGATGAACTCGAAACTAAAACAATGATTTTTATTAGAAACGTCACCTATATCTTGACTTTCGGATCACGGAACTGAGGCTTGATTAGCGCTTCTTAAATATAACTCTCTTCTAAAATGATTTTACACTGCTCCATGGCCCCCAAGGATTGAGATTGATAGGATTAAGTATATTTAACAACTACAAATTTATTTACCACGCCATGACAGTTGAATATTGTTACTTTCTTGTGTTTCATTTCAGCTCTGCGGATCATTTCATCGATACTCGACTGCCATTTTCGTCCCAAGAACTAGATTTATAAAGTAGGATGAAAAATAATAGCGATGCCAAAGACAAGTGCTTCATCGAGATACCTGGAGAGTGGGATTTGCCTTTATTCCATGGAATCTTTCCCTTGTTAGCTATGCTGATCCTCTCCCTCCTTTTCCTTTCGCGCTCACTCGTATCATCCATATCACATACATCTGCAATGCTACTACAGCTACCACTATCGTCGATTCCACTGAGCTCGCTATCGGCGTGTTCAGAGACAATTGACCCATTGCTGCCACGCTCATCGGACCCATTTACCCCATCATTACTATCGGTTCGAGATGCTTGAGCTGCTGTCCCATCGATCCTGAACTCCTGCAAGCTTCCCGAGGATTCAAAGGAGTCCGCCGATGAAGGAGAGTTGTGTGCAACGGCGGCGGAGCGCTGCGAGAGGCTGCAATGGAGGTGAATCCTCTGGAGTTTCGGGGGTGCGTGCCCTGAGAATGAACTGGTGGGGGGGTGGGAGGTACGGGAGGAAGCGCAATCTCGGAGAGACCAGACGTCGGGGTAGAGCAGAGCCATAGCTAAACATTATCTCTTCTTTCTTCTTCTTCTTCTTCTTCTTCGTTCTTCCTCTTCTTCTTCTTCTTCTTCCTCTTCTTCTTCTTCTTCTTCTTCCTCTTCTTCTTCATTGGCATGAAAATTCTTCCATTTTAAACTATGTTCAAAACTATGCTGCTTAAGTAGTTAATTAATCCATGTGATTTGGCCTACTTAAGCTTCACTCTTTTGACTCTGCAGCTTAGGGTTTAAGTAGGATCTGCTTCGGGATCGAATCGTAGTCTGTGTGGCTTAGGGATCTGCTTCGGGATCGAATCGTAGTTTGTGTGGCTTAGGGATCTGCTTAGGGATCGAATCGTAGTTTGTTGCTTGTAATAATCGGCAGCTACATCGTGGGGATGGGCTTGGCCGGTTGAGGTTCATGAGCTCAAAAAGCTCGGGAAAAAGTTCAGCTTGGCACGAAGTTGGAGCGGCTTTGATCATTCCACTCCAGCAGCTTTGAGTAGCTTGGGCCTAGATCAAGCAGTCGTCACTGGGTTGACGGTGCACGGTTCTTTCAGGAGGTGCGTGCAGATGTGGTCGATCGATAAAAAGAGAACTTCTAATGTTCGATTCAACGCTCCCGATCCTAATAGAAACACTCTTTGTATAAATCCCTCGGAGTTTTGGTACTTTGTATGTCGCCATGATACACCACTTGGCTTGTCCACCGTGATCAGGTGAATCGATACCATGCGGACAACAACCCGAGTCGCCCTTCGGGAAGTCTCGAAGTGCAGCCGACGATAGATCACGGGTGGACACGGGAGCTAGAAAAAATCTGGGTCGAGTACCGAGGCTCTTGAACGCTCAAAAGCAAGGAATTGCAACCTCAGCAAGCCACCACCCGATTCTCGTTCGGAAGCTTTCTGGATGGCGCCCGAGATTGGGAAATGCAGTTTGGGACAACTGTGGCTTGCAGACTGAGCCAAGCAGCGAACGGGGCGATGGTTGGACCCCATCGGGAACCCGAAGCCCTAAAACCTGAAACCCTAAAACCGAACCATCAAAGATGCAATTAGAGTACAATCTGATTGCAATTTGCGGTTTAATGAGGGTGCGCCCATTTAGGCACAACAACAACAGCAGGTAGAGAGAGACTCGAGGGACAAGACACAATGTGAAATCGGGAGATAACGCGACAACGGTCGGACGCCATCAGAAACCGAACCCTAAACCCTAAACCCTAAAAAGCCTAATCCCTAAACCCGAAACCCTAAATCCTAAACCCTGAACCCTAAACCCTGGCCGATTACAGTTCGATTGCAAACGCAGTTCAACGAGGTCGGCCATTGGGCTGTGTGAAACCGAGATATAACGCAAAGGAACAAAAAGATCTGCTATCCGAACCCTAAACCCTAAAAACCCTAAACCCTAATCCCTGAAAACCCTAAACCTTGACCGACTACAGTCTGATTGCAAACGCAGTTCAACGAAGGCAGCCATTGGGCGCAGTGTGAAACCGAGATATAACGCAGAGGAACAAAAAGATTTGCGTTTTCGAACCCTAAAGCCTAAGCCCTAAACCCTAAAAACCCTAATCCCTAAACCCGAATCCCCTGAAAACCCTAAACCAGAATCCCCTGAAAACCCTAAACCCTAATCCCAAAAACCCTAAACCCTGACCGATTACAGTGTGATTGCAACCGCAGTTCAACGAGGGGCGGCCATTGGGCACAGTGTGAAACCGAGACACAACGCAAAAAAAGATCTGCGTTTCCGAAGGACAATGGAATGGCACGTATAAATTGTCCGGACAGTGTGAAACGGCGGCCGCCATCGCCGAAGAAGAAAGAAAAGAACGACGACGGGCCTGACTGAACCTGCACGCAGATTAGGGTTAGGGTTAGGGTTTCGGTTTCCTGTGTCTGTGCTCCCCGCTGCTCCCGCTCCCGCTCCCGAGTTCGGCTCCGTTCGGCTCCAGGAAGCTCTCCCTCGGATCCTCCCTCTCCTGCTGCAGCCATGGCGGCCGCTTCCGTCGTCCCCCGCAACCGGACCAACCCCCGCTCCGCCCCCGCCGACGAGGACGCCATGAATTTCGAGACCAGCCCCGGCGTCGAGGTCTACGGCAGCTTCGAGAGCATGGGGATCCGCGACGAGATACTGCGCGGCATCTACGCCTACGGCTTCGACAAGCCCTCCGCCATCCAGCAGCGCGCCATCCGCCCCATCATCCAGAACCGCGACGTCATCGCGCAGGCCCAGTCGGGGACCGGGAAGACGTCCATGATCGCGCTCGCCGTTTGTCAGCTCGTGGATACTTCTGTTAGAGAGTAAGGCCTCCAGTCTCTTCCTTTCTCATCCTACTTCGCTCTCTCTCTCTCTCTCTACATGTACACAAAACGCCTTCCGTGTTTGCTTTTGTTCATGTTGGGCCCAGGCTATGGAAGAGCTTGTTTCTTGCTTCTATCCTGTTGCAAAACGTATCTGTGGGAAACCACTGCCAGTAATGTGGGTTTCATGCCTTGCCAGACCTTGCTGCCTTCTTCATTCGGTTAAACAGTTTGCTGGTATGTCCTATGCATCCTGGCACTTAGGTAGGTCAAGAAGGCGTTTTGACCGTCTCTCATCAACTAATATATTATGGAACGGGGGAATTCTCAACATTTGGATCAAGTGAGCCAAAGAAGCCCTCTTTTTTGAGCGAAAAATTGTGCTGTTTATATGAAATTCCTGAAAGTTTCCAATCCTAGTGAGGCAAATAAGTCCTCTGGGGTGAGCAAAGGCTGTATTTTCAGAACTCACTCGATAGGCTGTATTTCTGACCTGTTAAGGTTATGCCTATTTGTTTCACATTTTTGTCCTGCTTCCCTTAAACTAGGTATTTGATAGGAATTTCGCATAAACAGTTCCGGTGTGGATTGTCTCCACGATCTTTCCTTTATGTTAGTGTCCTGTAAGCCTAATCTTAGTTTGCCAAGGTTATGAAAAATGCACTTAGTTCGCTCATTTCATGGGATATTTCTGATCTGGTTGGATGGTCTTCATGTGAAGACTGTCGGCGGTTATCGCTAACAGTTCACTTTGTGTGTTAAATCGATTGACTAAGACTCTCCACCTATCCATGCTCTCCTGTTCACTTTTCTTGAAGAATGAAGTGTCCTTTGCACTGCTTTTGCTAAATGCAGTTCTTATATTGATTTCATCCTGTGCTCTTGTAACACATTATAACGTTGTATGTACCTGAAGTACGTTTTATTTCTTTTCAGAGTTCAAGCATTGATATTGTCCCCAACAAGAGAGCTTGCAGCCCAGACTGAGAAAGTAATACTAGCAATTGGAGATTACTTGAACATACAAGCCCACTCTTGTATCGGTGGGAAGAACATTGGTGAGGATATTAGGAAGCTTGAATATGGCGTGCATGTTGTTTCTGGAACACCAGGAAGAGTGTATGATATGATCAAAAGGAGAACATTACGTACAAGGGCTATGAAGATTCTTGTCCTTGTAAGTATCTGGATAGTAGTTTGAGATCATATCTGTATGTGACCAGAAAACCAGATTAAAGTGATCCAATTTATTTCCTCAATGGTTATAGGATGAATCAGATGAAATGCTTAGCAGAGGCTTCAAGGATCAGATTTATGATGTCTATCGGTATTTGCCGCCTGAACTTCAGGTGATTATAAACTAGATTTTCCTTTTCCTTCTATCGTTTTTCTTTTGAGTGTTTTTGCTGGTTAAACTCACCAACAAGGTCTGTGTCTTGAAGGTGGTTCTAATCTCCGCCACACTGCCACACGAAATACTAGAAATGACAAGTAAATTTATGACCGATCCAGTTCGCATCCTTGTGAAGCGTGATGAGTTGACGCTTGAGGTAAGTTAATACCATTTCCTCTGATTGAATAGGATGTGTATGGCCTCCCTTGTTGCTGGAAGGTTCATATACTATGTATATTTTTTTGTTTCCAGGGTATCAAACAGTTTTTTGTGGCTGTTGAAAAAGAGGAGTGGAAATTTGACACTCTTTGCGATCTGTACGACACACTGACCATTACCCAGGCTGTTATCTTCTGCAATACTAAAAGAAAGGTGAGTATTAAACTTGGCCTCTCATTTAATGCTCAGGACAATAGAAATTTAGCTTCATTGTTTTGTCACTGATTCTTGTATTGATCTTGCTAGGTGGATTGGCTGACTGAGAGGATGCGGACGAATAACTTCACAGTTTCTTGCATGCATGGTGACATGCCGCAGAAAGAAAGGGATGCAATTATGGCTGAGTTTCGAACTGGAACCACTAGAGTCCTGATTACCACTGATGTCTGGGCACGTGGCTTGGATGTGCAACAGGTAAAAGATTTGTAGTAAGCAAATATCATAACATTCTTTGTCTGAAGTAATTGTCCCTATTTTCATGATTTATTTCCTTCTATATCAGGTCTCCTTGGTCATCAACTACGATCTTCCAAATAACAGAGAGTTATATATACATCGTATTGGTCGATCAGGCCGATTTGGAAGGAAGGTATGGGTTACTAATATCTTGTTGTTCGTATTGTTATTTCTATTTTTATCCGTAATCGACGACAATAATTTGCTTCTTGATATTCAGGGTGTTGCCATCAATTTTGTAAGGAGTGATGATATCAGAATTCTTCGGGATATTGAACAATACTATAGCACACAAATTGATGAAATGCCTATGAATGTTGCGGATTTGATTTGATTCATAGGCGCTTCATGTTGTTGAAGGTTAGTGAATCTTTTCTCTTCTTAAAAAGGTGCATGCATATGTACATACATGCATCTAGTAAACTGAAAGTATCTTTTATTTTTTATCGTATTAAACCAATTGATATGAATGTCATGCAGGTCGTGTGAAGTTGGTCCAGTCATTTGTAGCATGTGTGCCAGCCAGGTTTATGTGCTTCATTGTACAGAACAACTACTTGTGAACTACTTTCATGTTTGGCCTACATTAGTGATGCGCCTGGTGATCTGAGTTCATACTTGATTGCTGCCACATTGGATGTAATGGATTACTACAGTTTTACTGAGTGGAGCTCCTTAAATCATAACAGTATGCTGGTCTGGTCGAAATATTAAGATCTGGAATGTCAACACGTTCATAGAAATTTGTGGGCTTTGAAGCAGCATCTTAAGCAATCGAGGTCCAATCCTTTAAAGGCATCTAGCTCAGAGATGGAGAATTCTACGTGTCTCTTTATCTCTTTATGGATGGAGATTGTGCCGGTCCAGGCCCATGTTTTTTGCGTATGAATCTAACTAGTATTAACACTAATTACTTTGACAATTATATGTATAATTAAGTTTGTCTTTCACGAATTTGGTTTGATATCACTGGCTGGTCAGGAAGTGAGTTCTTCTCGTGGAGTGATCTGTTTTCTTGCTCTTGTGAACATTTGTACTCTAGTAACAAATAAATATTCTAAAGTTGAGTTAATGTAAAGTTCTTGGTTTTGTAGCTCTTCTTAAACTCTTCTTACTATTATTATGTCGGGATTGGTGTGACTTAGATGTTGATTTCAAGCTTAGGTATGTATGATCGAAATGAGTAATAATTTATGAGTCAAATATTCTTAAGTTGATGCAACTTAAGGATGATGAAGTTGTATGAGCCTTTGATGGGGTTCAACAATCGTGAATCTGTAACATTATTTGAGAGCATTAGGTCATCAGTTTTTGACGATTTTGCAAAAAGAGTGAAGTCAAAAGAAGGCCTTGCTTATCGAGCAAGAAAGAAGAGACTGATAGGGAACAGAGCATATTGAGCTCCAAGTTACAAACTCTCATAGCAATTACAGAACACAAGTCATTGATTGTATCATAGCATCATACCGTTTGCATCATGATTCTTTGATTACAAATAGGCCATGCTTCAATTACTCTTGTTATTGGCGATATAGGGAACAATTTACGTTCAACCTGAAAAACGCATCTCTACATGGTAACATTAAGGACCCAAGATGCAGGGGGAAAGAGCCAACAGGATTGTATACAAACATAGATACATACATGTATATCATGGTTTGGTCATAGAGACTCACAAAGATTCGACTATCTGTTATAAAAGAATGCCACTGCAAGAATTCTATTCTGTTTGATATCCCGATCTCGCCGCTCCTATTCTTATATTAGTTATGACAAGTTACAGTATTGTTGCAAGTATGTGCTACCATAGTTTACATACCTCGTCCAATAGTGCTTATATTTAACCATGCCGATCTCTAACCAAGGCTTCATGTTCCCATTGTAGTGTACTACGGCAGCGCCATCTATCTCTCCTTTATCGATGCTTGGGTTATAACCTAAACCCAAAACATGCCATGATTTCTCCAAGGGATGTATCAAGTTGTAAAATGTTATAAGACCCGGTGGCAAAGTTCCTAGCTTCCACAGTGTCCGATCCTCGTTCTGTGCAGACAAAAACTTGCATCAGGAAAGAAAATACGCTCTTACGAGTACAAAACAACGAGATTCACAAAGTACGATGCATACTCAAACACATTATTTTTTATAGTGTGTAAGGATGTATTGATTCAACAGTTTCCACCAATCGATAAATCAATTGGAAGTAAAATGATGCAGTTATAGATGTGTTACTATACCAACCACTGCAAATAATCGATGACCCTATTACCTTTTATGAAAGAATGAAAACCAACAGGAAGTGGAATCAACCGAGAAGCAAAGACAAATCAAAGGTTATATGAAGATGGTTCTTATGACATAGAACTATAGATTCAGATGAAATCTTTAAGGGACTTACCATAGTTTGCCACTTATGATAAATGCCAGTGATGTCCTTCGTCTTCCATTGCTGCAGGTCGAACACATTCATCCCATACGCCCACCCACAGGAATGAGGATTGAAGTTTCTTTTGATGTGTGGATTTGAGAAATTGAGGTACTTATCAAAACGATGGAAACTCCGGCCACAAGTCTCCACAGCGCCATTCACTTTCCCTTGCAGATCAACGGACCACAGAGCAGTTAGGTCTTTCTGTACAACAATGTCATCATCTAGGAAAAGGATTTTATCCAGCCTTGGGTAGACTTCAGGAAGGTAAAATCGGAGATGATTCAGCATAGACAAGTATTTTGGATTGCGGTACTTCAAATTGGAGGATTCAGCGGCTATGGTGGTTGGATGATCTGCTTTGAAGTAATACTCTTTCATCGCGGCCGACTCGAGCTGCCTTAACACAGGACAATATGTGGAGTTGAGCCATGTGAAATCGTCTATGTTTTGGACATCAATGGTCGCATTTCCAGGTGGATTAGCAAGAAACCACATCCTCATGGCTGGATAATTTAGCTTATCTGTGACAAGATGGAACACATGCTTCTTGGGGTCCTGATAATATAGCACGTATAAACCAGAACAAACTAGGACAATTAATAAATACATTATGCATTACAAATAGTGCATTTGGTTATTGTGAGGAACTCCTACCTTGGCATTATGTATTGTTGAGTTCACAACCACAGATGCTGCTAGCACATTGTCTGAGAACAATGCATAATGGAAAAGGCTTGTGTCCTCCAGGTTTTCCTGATTTGGGAACTGCCTTTCTTGTTCAGAGAGCTTGTAATAATCTATAGTCAATCTCATGGACAAACAATGTATGCCTTTGGGGAGGGTCTTGGCAGCAAGCTGACTCAGAAATGTGGTTTGTTTCTTCAGCACTCGAGCTTGATCTTCTGATAACTGTAACATAGCCCTCAGTTTCTTTGAAATAGTGGGACAGTCATACAACTCCTCTCGTGCTGTGGATAAGATCTGACCCATGAATTTTATCTTATCGGAGGCACTGCAGAAATCCATAAGTGAGAATATAATAGGCATTCAAGAATTATATAATTCAGAATGCAGCAACTAGATATTCAAATAAGTTTTATTGCCAATTAATCCGCCGTTATGGATTCAGAAATTTAATGCTATCCGGATTGTCGTTGGGATTTTTATTCTCAGGGACTCTTTATGCCACCAAACAAGGCTTCGTTCTAAAAACTTCCGATAAACTCTTCTCGTAAGAGAATCATCTACTGTTTTGCCAAAAACCAAGCAATCATCGCCAGACATCTGCTTCTTTGTCTAACTTGAGAACTCCAGTAGCCTCATACACCTTATTGATCTTAAATGGAATATATATGTTTGATGTAGCTCTGGACTGTTTCCTATGCAAATGATTCTCTCACAAATCATTTTCGATGCAATTACAATACATTGCACTGCCGAATCCAATGACAAATACATTTTCTCATGGCTTTACACAACCAACTCTACTCCGTATTTGCACAGTTGAGAGTAGAAATCAGGAGAGTAGAAAAAAAAACCTGTTGGGCAGCTCCGAGTCAATGCTTGCTTCGCCAAGTGTGGCCTGACTCTCTCTTATACGCATCCGGAGGTCATGGAACAGTTGGTTTCTATTCTGTGACTGGGCAATACTTGCATACACCCTTGCCATGATCAATTGATCTCGCATTAGCCTCACAAAAGCATCCGAGTTCTCATCACTTTCTCTCCTCCAAATGCTGTACTTGTTCAACACATTGCTACCACCAATATGCTTCGCTCTGTCCAGCACAACCTTCTCTATCCTCTTTGTTGGCCAATCCGTAGTGCTCTTCCTTGTAAGCTCCTTCAGCCTCTTCACTTTTCTCTGTATTCGGAGGTCCTGCATAATCCATTGTCGCGTTCTTGTCTATCACAAATCAAGAAGTAAACAAGAACAGTGGTACTAGTAGTACAGAGAACGGGGAAAACTTACAAGTCTGGCATTTTGTGCAGGAGAAAATGTGAGATTATTTCTATGTAGCACAGTTTCTGCATTACGAAAGAGCATATATGTGAATACTCTGGATCTGGATTCAAATGTCCACATAGAAGAACGATCTAAGTGAATACACTTGGGTTATGAAAAAGACATGAGAAACACACCACACCTGCTGTTGCTTTCCTACTTTCAACATTATCCTTGGACTTCACAATCGCCATACCCTCTCCGTCTTTATCTGATCCTGATCGGGGCTTTCCTAGTACGACTGAATCGTTACTCTACAGGAAGAGGAGAGAAAGGTTTCACCACCGCCCAAACTATGTGTTTAAAAAATGGGGAGAAATGTTTACCTGAAAGGAGGCCATCTCTGAATCGCCATTAAAAACCCAAGAAACTGATAAATCTTTCCTACGAGCTTTGCTTAAGCTGAGAGGCCCAGAATCGTCGATGTTTGCCACAATTGCACTGATCACCTGTGGACATCTCTTCCATTGAGCACACGGTTTTTATTTTTCCTTAGCTTCATCACCCTACTAGACCAAATATAATCACCTCTTTCGGGAACATCCTCTCGATCTGATCAAAGGCTGCATCTGGTTGAACCTGTGGAAGATTAGAAGTAAAGATCGAAGTGTTTACAAGCCATCTGCAAGGAATTTCTGATAGGATGGGGGAAGTGAGAATGAATGGGGCGAGAGAGAGGGGGAGCTTACAACAACGTAGCTTCCGCTAAATCTTCTTCCGTGGTCGAAATCTAGCTCATGGCCAGGAGAAAAAAACATTTCAGTATAAGATTAGAAGAAAAGACACTCAAAACGAAGAGAGAACTAGATGGGAGCACTGCAGTTGAAGCTTACCTGTTCTGAAGAAGAGTCGCCCACTTTGCGTTGCTGCTAAGAAAAGGAGAGGGGTGATGACAGAGATGAAGATGAAGAGGCAACTGAAGATGACAGGGAGTCGATGGAACCTGCACCTACACCGCCATCGCCTGGAGGTTCGTGTGGAGAGGCGGGGATTAGGGTTAGGGTTAGGATTTGACATAAGGGGCGTACTGAGCTGCCTCGTCAGATTCATCGGCACAGGAAGGTCGGGATTCTTTTTCATAGCTACGATTACGCTATGGCATTACTGAACGCCGCCATGGATTTCGGTACATCAATCAAACTTTGCGCGCAAGAAGTAAGCATATGCAAAATCTTCAGTAAGATATGCTTCTGATCTCTGGCGTATCCTGTAAGTTCAATTCTCAGACAAGAATCAAACAGGTGTTGAAGCTTTTGATTCCCTTCCTTGCGGCTTGTGCTCAGCTCCGAGCAGCAGAAAGCACAGACCTCAACGGAGCAAAAAGCACACTCTAACGAATCATCAGTGAAGTGACTGTTGCTGAACCTATGGTAAAAGCCTTCAAGAAGAGGGAGGAGGGAAGGTGGAATGCAGAATAAATCGGACCTAATCTTTCTGTCAGTGACTCACAATGCTCGAGGTGGGATTGATGATGTCTGCAGGGATCCAGATTAACCAGATTTAGGCGTAGGGTTCAGGATGGAAAACCATGAATTCCCTCAGTTTCTGCTCAAAACAGCTATGGTAAAGATGAAGCACAAGCACAGCCGATTCTGATGAGAGCCAAGTCAAATGGTTCTTCTCAGAGCCCACTCCATCTTCTTTCCTTCCCTCAGGCAAGAAGTTCTTCCGATGTTCTTCTAACTCGTTCAACCTCCTTCCTCTTTTGCTTCAACGATGAGGAGCTGAAGTCCCTTTCTTTAGAGAGTCTCGGCGATGGTTTCTCTGATAAGCAGGCGGATCCTGAGAAGAAGAGCGAGAATTCCCCATTTTTTCGGGCCTAAACATCTCTCTGCGACAGGTAGGGTAAAGCATCCGGATGCGCTCGAATCTCCCAGGCCAGACCAGAGAATTGTGCTCGTCTGTAACGGTTCAGTGGCAGAAATTACTGTGAACTCGGAGTAAGAAAGAACGGCGAGCGAAGCACACAGACACAGTAAAAAAAGACGAACGGGAGAGAGGAGGAGGAGAAGGAGGAGGGGGTCGAAGAGGGGGGGCGGAGAAGGAGGAGAGATGTTTACTGTATTGTAAAGAAACGCGGTGGGGAAGACGAAGAACAGGAAAGGAGGAAAAGATTGTGAGACAGCTTTAATGGAATTCTCGCTGCTGCGGAAGAAGCTCCTGCTTTCTCCGAGAGCTTTTCTGGTGGAGGAGGAGCATTATCTTACCCTTTCCACAGGCGTGATGCAGAAGAGGAATCGGTGCAGTTATGTCCTTCTGATCGACGTGTCGAAGCAGACAAAATCTTGGAGCAATTTGCACAGGGAACGAGCTCTCGCGTCTTTCTCTGATCACAAATCTTTTCAGGAAGAGCTTACTTGACGAATGCTGCTGCTGCTTGATGATGATGATGATGATGATGATGATGATGATGATGATGGCGATGGCGATGGCGATGATGATGGGGGAACTGGATCGAAATCGCCATAGCCAAAGGCATACGCGTGATCTGGATCCATGGGAGCATCGGCCTGAGATTCATCAGATCATATCGATGCTTCGATGAATCGCCATAGCCAAGCGAGGCATATATACGTGTGATCTGAATCGTAAGCGCATCGGATCTGCTCTTCACCTGGTTAGGAATCTGTGGGAATCTGTGGGAATCTGTGGGAATCTGTGGGAATCTGTGGGATGATCGTCGACTAAGGCGATGGCGGTGAGCAAAGAAGGAAACGGCAAGCAGGAAGGTCTCCATATCCACACAGATAAGCAGATGCTTTCACAGGAACACCTTTCGCCATTCTTTCTTCTCCTTCTCCTTCTTCTCCTTCTCCTTCTCCTTCTCCTTCTTCTGATTCTTCTGATTCTCTCCTTCTTCTGATTCTTCTGATTCTCTCCTTCTTCTGATTCTTCTGATTCTTCTGAAGGTGATTGGGGCGAATCAAATCCTGCTAGCTTCAGAATCAGACCATTCCTTCCAAGAACTGAGGGATCAAGGCACACGCGCAAGCTTTGATCTTGACCTGGATTTCGAGCTCTGACTGCATCTCCGAGCTTCGATCACCACAGCCTTCTGAGCTCCGACTCGGGGGCATTTGAGTAAGATTCAGGAGACCATGGCTCGAGCTGTGCAAAACGTGAGAGCTTCACAGTACGCACAGGATGATGACGATGACGATGACGATGATGATGATGGTGAGGCATGACAGGGAAACCTCAACAGCTTTAGGGTTTAGGGTTTAGGAGTTAGGGTTTGTCGGGAGCAAGCATGCATCATCTGTGCAGTAAAACTCCTCCTGGTGGGGACGACGCTGAGATGCTTGAAGCAAGAATGCTTCAAGAACACAGATGTCAAAGCTCGGTTTCCACAGGCATTCATGGAGAAGACGACCTCTCAGTGCGTCTGTCTGAGCGCGTGTCAGACGGCAGACATAACTGTAAGAGCAAGAGGTTTCTCTCTGACAGAAAGAAGCTTCGTCTCCCTCTTCTTCTTCTTCTTCATGCGTTTGTCAGCAGTAAAACCTGAGAGCTTCCATGGAGATCTTTCCCCTCCCCCACCAACCAGCTTCGCCTACCTAACCCTATCGTCAGACGCAGCAAGGAGAAGAAAAGCGCCTCTGCAAACGATCCGATGCGGAAGCTTCTCGCTGCAGAATGAATTGCACGAGAGCTCTCATCTTCGACACGATTTCTGCTTCTGCACCGCCCTCTCCAGCTTCAACCAACCCTAACCAACACAGACAGAGCAGCAGAAGAAGGCGAGAATCACAACACTGATTCAGACACCCAGCTAACACACAGGATCGGATGCATCTTTGGATTGCTATAGGTTCTGGTGATTCCGTCTGCAAATACACACCGGAAATCCTGATTTGTCTGTCTGCCCCACGGATGGAGACTATTCTGCACTACATACATCGATCAGAAAACATGGCGATCGAGTCTACAAATGAAGGTACTGCTCCATCAAAATCTGGGGACTCGGAGGTTTGTTAGCACGTCATATATTGTACAGGCAACCAGATCACTGTGGAGGCGACAACTCCTGTCTTTTCTTCCCTTCTTGCTTCTTGAGAATCTCAACTGATTTGCTTGCTGAAATCAATGGCAACCTACCTCTGCTTTGATGTGAACTCCAGACAGCTTTTGTTGCATGGATGTAAATTTACATCATGATCTAGCTCTCGCCCTCTCCAATCCCCAAGGCTTTGATCCGTGGCATATATGCCCTCCGGTTCCACCGACATAGCACAACAGTATGCAGACTGTATCTATACATACATGCCATAGCAGTAGCATCTACAACCACAACGGAACAGTGGAATTCTTCTTTTCTCCTGCTTTTTTTTACGGAGGAAACAGTGTGCTTGAAGGTGTCCGATCTTCGATTTGATCCACAGTGAGCGTGAAGCTGTCCGATCTTCGATTTGATCCACAGTGAGCTTGAAGCTGTCCGATCTTCGATTTGATCCACGGCAATTCATTCATAGAGCTCAGAGAGTGTCCCCAAATCAAGGACACGCCTTCTTTTCTGTGTTCTCGGCTTTGCTGCAGCCCAAAAAAGGTCTGATCCAAACCTCGGAACGGAGGTTGAAGAAGCAGATCATACCCCAGGAAGTGTCACCGGGAGGAAACTCCATGAGAAATCGTGCTTCCAAACTGTCATGGCAGCCTAAGGAAGAAGCAGATCAATGTAGTTTACTGATCTAACCTGAAGAATTCTTTCCAAACCTTGTTTACTTCCCAACATAGATCTAAATTTAGAGCATGGTGGACCAGCTATGGCGAACCCATCCACCACAGTAATGAAGACGAAAGACGACATCGCGCGCCGAAAGGCTTTCCTTTGATCAAACCAAGCAAAATGAAGTGTAGCAGAACAGCAGGAACCTTTCAGTTCTCCGCTATGCAAAGCGACCGACAGAAAGAGAGAGAAAAGAACAGACAGATATGCAGAGCACACACAGCATGTGAGCATTAAACCAAGAAAGGATGCGGTGGACCCCAAGGAGTAATTCCTGTAATGTCATCGCTTTTCCTTGCTCTCACACTTTGATGGACTTCTGGGCAGATTGCCCCCACCTTCTTGCTTTTCCAGATCTGTGGACTTCAATTCAAAGGCAAGTAAAGACAATGCCGACAAAAAGAGCTTCTCGGCTGCTTCTCGACCGATCGATCGATCGATCGATGAAGCTGCGATGACTCTGAAAGTCCGAGATCGGTGATGTTTCGAATGATCCAAAATAAACCAAATAATTCAGAACATGGAGCAAACCAAAGGCTTCTGGGATGATTTGGGGAATCTCCACAAGCAAGCCTGAGCAAAAGCTACACAACAGCTTCTTCTCTTGCTGCAAGAAGAAGAAGAGGGCTTTTCTCCTGTTTTTTTTGGGCTGCAATCTGGGCTATATATATATATATATATATATATAGAGAGAGAGAGAGAGAGAGAGAGAGAGAGAGAGGCTCTCTTCTCCTCAACAGAATAGAGCTTGGAGCTTCCTCCTTTCCTTGTTTTCTACATTACATACTCTCAATATACACTTAGCAAAAGACCAACCAGAACACAAATCGGATGCCTCCGAATGTCGGCAACACTACTGCGTGGGCAAGTCAGCAAAACCCGCTCCGAATCAGCAATATGCCCAATAGTAAGACCGCCGAACCTGGGAATGGGGGGGCATAAACAGAATCAGATCAAAGCAGCTGCAGTTACTGTGATATTGGCTGGTGCAGGGCTTGAATGGATGTAAACAAAGCCGAGGGTTTTGCCGGAAGGTAGAGCATCGATCCACGGTGGGAACGTATAGTACACCCCGGCTTCTTCTTCTTCTTCATCGTCGTCTCCCTCCTTGGCGAGCCCCCACAAGGGACCCTCCAGATTCTTCACAAGGAGCTGCAAACGGAGCAGCGTGTGCGGCGTGCCGTTCTTCAGCTCCGCCTTGTACCTGTAGAACTCCTTCCCTTTGTCGTTCCAGGAGTTCGTCTCCTCCTGCGCTATGTACAGTTTCGAGATGTAGGAGGCGCTTGCATGCTCCGCCATGCCTGTTTCGGAGCTTCGAGCTGCGAAAGAAGAATATGGACCCTTTGACATGCATGTCATCATCTTGCTATGAATAAAATGCTGTCTTCCAGCAAGCTTGTCGTCTAATAACAGCCCAAGAGATGCTTAGTATGAACCTCCCTCGATTCGATACTTGTGTTCAATGCAGACTATGTTAAATCTGCGCATCGATCGGCATGCGAGTGCGCCAGCACAATGTAATGAGCCTAGCGAGCTCAGCCTGAGCATTTTGATGCACCGCCATTAGAGGCAAAAACATTCGTGGAAGTACCAAAGACGAAAACTTACCAGAAAACAGGCTATTGTCATAGCCGTCGACAACAGCACGTGTCCTCATACTGCCGCCGTACATCCTCGCCAGCACCCCGACAAGGGGCCCATTGTTATACGTCGCAGGTTCGCTTTGCTCGAAGTTTTCCCGGTCGTCAGCATAGTTATCGTTCTCATCAGGCCCTCCCACCAATGCACCGACGTGTATGTTAGGATCACTTGCGCGAGCTGTATACCATGCCCGGTAACCTTCCCTGCATTCTACAAAGGTTTTGTCGATCTTGTATGACACGATGGATGCAGCACGATGGTGGATACGCTGAGGATAATTGTTTCCTACTCCCACAATGTAGCTCGTGCCCCTTGGATTATCGCCTAAGATGTAATCCACCTTTGCAAAAACCCAAAGAATTCCATCCCCATCAGCCTACAGAATGGTGGCAAACTTATCTAGGAATCTCGAGAGAAAAACCAGCCATGGCAACCTAAGCTAATAGGCCTCAACTCACGCTGCGGAAAACAACCAGGGCCATTACTAAATGCGGTAAAAGACTGAATTTGTTCCTCTCAAACCATGACCAATAAGACGCTGCATATTACCTGTGATTTCGCCATCTTGAGAAGTTCAGATGGTTCGACGCTCCCAGCAGCACAATGCAACCCTTGTCGCGAGGCCGTAAGATAGTCCGAATATACCGACATCAAAAACGTTGCACTGCTCACATACTGCATGTTGTTCCATGATCTAGTATAAATCAACCCACCTGAGAGGCAAGCCCAAAAGGTATTTGATTACACAAGAGCGTAATAGCTACCAAAGATCAGAAGCCAGCCATCAAATGACGCTAAAACCCTACCCGGAGTCCTCGCCACATTCTTTCCGTAATTCTTCTGGAGACAAGCGCACATAAAGAAGTCTGCCTGGGGTCGATAAATCTGCAAAGCCTCAACATCTGGGAAGTGTCCCCTTTGCTTGAAAAGTATCTGCAAATAGAAAAGAGATTGTTTTGAGACACAAATATCAAGCAGGACTTGAGAGCCAGCAGTGTTTGGCTATATACAGCTGCTGATCACTATCTAGTAAGAAAAACGGCAGATACTCTCGCTTTACCTTGGAGGCGAGGACTTGAACCCCTGCATATTTTACATCCCAACTAAACTCGGTCATAGTCCAGCTTGCTCCACCTAAGCTATGGGCATTCTCGACAGCATAATACAGATAATCCTTCTCTGAAGTTGCCTCATACAGCCACAAGGATGCCCACAGAAGCTCATCCTAGAAATCACCGCATGAAGAGAACTAGCAATTATTCTAGTAATACCGTGAAGGGAGACACAGAGATGGCGAGAGAAACAAACATAGATGCACACATTATAGCCACTCTCTGATTCGTAGTAGCTCCGTGCGATCGAGATGCTCGAGTCGTATCTTCCCCGATGATTGTCTGCGAAGGCGAAGAGCTAGAGAGCACGAAACAAATCGTCAAGTCAGTTGTAGTTCGAAACTACGCACAACTTCAAACCCAGAGGAAAAAATAACCAGAGAAACTTCACCTGTTTCGAGTGAGATACAAGAAGGTTTGCATATTCCGGATCGAACCTTCTCAGGGCAATCGAAGCAGCAGCCATTGCAGCAGCAGTTTCCCCTGCTAGGTCAGATCCTGGGTTGTTCTCATCTATTCGGTAAGCTCTTCGGGAAGTGGTCATCTCCTCAGGCCTTTGCCAGCAGTAATGATCCGAGTCCCCATCACCCACCTGAACGGTAAACGTCAAATACATAATGAAGAAATCAGGTTTGTTTGTTGAGCTTTGAGACCCTGACCTCACAAGCCTACTCCCCAAACACTCAAATTCACTAGAACAGCGTAGGCTGAATGCTTCGAGTCCCTAAAGGCTTTATACATAGTAAAATCCCATTTTCCCTGAGAAAACTTCAAATTCCTAGCCCTGAAATCCTTCGGATCCTAACCCTGAACTCCCTAACGATTCCTGAATTCATTCGAATCGCTGGAGTTACTAATGTCGTAGATGATGCATGGGGGAGTAAATGAAAACCATATACTAACAAAGAGAAAGGGAAAATGAGACAAAATGCTTCGAAACCCGAATCCCCGGACTCGACCCTTGTGCCAAATGCTGAATCAACTAAGCCCAAGATGCTTCATATCACTGAGCACCAATCAAGAATCAATGGAAAATGGTAGCCACAATCCATCGTGTCGCTACATGGAGGCTTCCAAAGGCCCAAGTCCTGAACGGCTCTCAAATTCATCGCATCTCTGGGTAGAACTACTCGATAAGACAAAGCAGATGAGGATTGCAAATCTTTTCATTGGAGCAGAGAGTACGCTAGCTAGCTACCGTAGAGTACCTACCTCTCCCCAGAGGACATTCGGCTGAGGGTGAGCTTTGAGGAGATAGTCTGTGCCCCATCGGATAGCTTCCATGGCGTGCTGAAGCTCCCCTGCAGATCTTATGTGATGCCCATACTCCACCACACTCCAGCTCAGCATGGTGATGGTGAAGGCCATGGGTAAGCCGAACTTCACGTTGTCTCCTGCATCGTAGTAACCTCCCACGAGATCAACCTGCCACAGCAATCATCCAGCAGCAAAACTTTCGGCAAAGATTCATTCACAAAACAGCAGCATCAGCAGTTACGAGACATTTCATTTAGCAGGGACAAGAAAGCTTCAGACGCAAGCTCCGCCCGCTGCATCTTCATAGCCAGAAAATCGCAAGAAATCCGTCGAAGCTTTGGCTGAAAAGAGCTCAGAGAGGTTCTTCTATGCGATTAAGAAGCAGGAGGTTAGCGGAAGCAAAAACGAGGAAAGAAGGCACAATGCAGGTAAATCGGCATAGCTAGGAGGATGATAAGGAGGAGGAGGGGAAAGCAGGGAAGACGGAAGAAGCCTCGATTGTCCGTAGATAAAGACTGCAGGAAAGAAGGCGAGATTGACAAAGGAACTGATGGCAGAAGACCCTTCGCTTGCCATGGCGTGACGAGCCAAAGGAAAGGGAATGGAAACGCGTGGAAGGATTAGATCCCGCTACAGGAGAGAAGCGACGACGGATTCGAAAGAGAGCGGAACGGTGGGGGGGCGGGGGGGAGGAAACAGAGAGAGCAGAGAGCGGTACTCCTTGCGCGAATCCGTCGTGAAGAGCGGAATCGGAGCGCCAGGAAGCTCGTTGCGAGGGCGGCAGGCGGCCGGAGCGCTGGCCCTCGAAGAAGAGCAAGCTGCCGCGCAGGGCTTCCAGGTACATTGAAGCGGGGGCGGAGGAAGCAAAGAGCGAGCTCCGGGCGGCGGCGGCGGCGGCGAAGAAGAAGACGACGACGGCGCAGAAGCAGAAGCAGAAGCAGGGGCGGGAGCGGGAGCGGGAGCGCAGGGGGAGCTTGGCCATGGCGGCTTCGGTCTGCTTCTCTGAGCCTGTGCTCCGCGGGCGAGCTATGGAAGCTTCGAGCTCACGCCTCCGCTGTCTCTGCGTCGAAGGAAGGAAGAAGACGACGAAGAAGACGAAGAAGGAAGGAAGAAGGAAGAAGAAGAAGAAGAAGAATCATGCATGCAGATGTATGCATGCATGTGTGCATGCATGTGCATGTGCGTGAGCATGCATGTGCATGTGCGTGAGCATGCATGTGCATGTGCATGTGCATGCATGTGTATGTATGCATGTGCATGTGCATGCATGTGTATGTATGCATGTGCATGTGCATGTGCGTGTGCGTGTATGCATGCATGTGTATGTGCGCATGTGCATGTGCACGTGCATGTGCATGTGCGTGAGCCTGTCTGCATGCATGCATGCATGCGTGCGGGCATGTATGTGTGTGGGCATGTGTGTGTATGCATGCGTGCCTGCGCGCATGTTTGTATGCATGCATGGTGCATGCGCGCGGATGCATCTGAATGAGTGCGTGCGAGCATAGCATGCATGCGTGCGCGTCAGCAATGCTATGCATGGATGCACATGCGTCTGCATGGGATGGATGGATGGATGGATGGATGGATGGATGTCAGCGCATGTGCATGCATGGGATGGATGGATGGATGGGATGCCAGCGCATGTGCATGCATGGCCATCCATGCATGCATGCATGCGATGGATGGGGTGGGCCATTTAATGGCCCCATTTCCCGTAGTTTCTTAAATTACCCCGAATGCCCCTCCTCCACAAGAAGGTGCATTTCTTTCAATTCTCTTTTCCACATGCAAAAATGCATACACTTGCATCATCATGTCTTGCATTTGCAATGCATTGCATCTGCAAGCAAGTTGCCTGATCTGTGATCTGTGTGATCCGGGGACACGGATAGATTCGCGTATTGAGCGATCTCCGGAAAAACGAATGCAAAGCTCCGGAAAACGAATCCTTCCAAGAAACCAAACGCGGGTGCAGAAAGCGAATCTGCTGCCCCGAATCAGGCGTGGTTTTTCCTGATCGGCAGCGTTTCCGCGCCGCCGTCGGAGAGACAGCATTGGCCGCATCGGTTTCTTCGTCTACCTTTCCTTCTTACGTACGTAAATCAATGTATGTTTGGCATCGCAAACCAGCATGGCAGCAGTACAGCAGAAAAACGAAGAAAGACTCTGTTTGCTGATCGGAACCTGCTTCGAGAAGTCGCGATGCTGCGGCAAGCTCGACATGACTCGGACACGCAGGTTCCTTGCTTTCGCGCTCGTATTTCTCCGAAACCAAGAGCTTGAATCTCCGCTCTCTGGCAACTCTGAAGCATCGGACATATTTTTCACAACCTACCTCTGAATACCTCCGCAAGAGTGCAAGTTTTTCTCTTTCTTTTCGTCTGCCATAAATGTATTGTTTTTATCAGAACGAACATGGGCGATACAAGAAAAAATAACACGACTGGTATCGGAACCGCAGTAACGCGGCAAGGTCAACGCTCTAAGGTGCTGCAATACAGAACAAACATAAATCCCGACTCATCTGAGGCACTGAGTTCTATTTTTTTTTTTTCTTCTGTCTCTCTCTCGCTCTTTAGGGCCCAAGGCACATGGAGGACAAAAATGATTCACAAACCATTCTCATGGACAAATTCTTCTCCCCCTTGTAGGAAAATAAGAAAAACAAAACAAAACAAAAGCTGCCATCTCTTCTTCTTGGCTTGGATGATTTAAGAGAAGGCACATGGCTGGTCTGATCAAAAGAAAGAAAAAACAAGGGTTCTTGTCGAAGATGATGATGATGAAGAAGAGCCAGTCACCGAACACTGGGGGCGATGGATCTGCCGACTTGTTAAGTATAGTTTAATTACAGTAGAGTACGTTAAACAACCGGGGAATTCCTCCTAATCAACTTGTTAATTACATCGTAACACCCAGAATTAGAAATGATAACTTAATCCTTACCTTTATCGCTGGCCGATTATGTCCTAATTGCTTCTCGTTGACCGACTAATTCCCTAATCGCTCCTCGCCGACCGATTCTATCCCTCTCTTACTGACCGCTTCCATCTGCATTCACTCTCCAAACAAAATGACTCGGATTCACTCTCGGGACAAAACCAGTGGCCCTACGAGAAATGATTTTTTCTATTTGAATTTGAGTTTAAGAAACCGACCATTCCAAAGTAATTGCGAGCTCGATTAGCATCAAAGTAACTGATTGAGCGACGCTCGATTAATCGAGTAACGCGTTAATCCATTGATTGGATTCTAAAACCACCAGCTTCTGTGAATCGAATATAGTAAGGGAATCGATTAGGATCAATGACTGGAAAGCAATCAAGAATAAGAATAATTAACGTTCTGCTAGCAGAATGAATCGGGGGTTAATTTTTTAGTGGGCAGAAGCAGCAGCAACAACAACAACAACAACAACAACAACAACAACAACAACAACAACAACAACAACAGAAACCCTCAGCAAAGCTCTTTGTCAGGCATGACTCGCGAGTTACTACAAACGGGGCATTCCGCGAAGCCCTATTTCGGCATTGAAGAGGGGTTTTTAAAGGCATTGGCCCAACCAACCAAACAAACTTCACAGAGACAACAGGCTCAAAACTGAGCCTGGGTGTGCCAAGTGTTATCCGCCCATTCGCAGCAGGCGCTCTCCGTCTATCTGTCTGTCTGCCTCTTTTGCTCTCTGTGTATAGATCTAGCCCATCATCGATGACGCCAACCCCTTTCCTTCTTTCCTTCCTTCCTCTTTGCCGTACTGCTAACTGCTACTCCTGCTACTGCTACTGCTACTGCTCCTGCTATGATCTGCATCGCTCTCGGATTGCATTATTAGGGGGGGCGATTTGTTCTGGAAAGGCGAGCAATGCATCTCGGCCAAACAGGCTCATTGGAACTGGACAAAGAGGCCGGCCGCCCGGACAATGCCGTGCATGTTGTGCTTGTCTCTCTCTCTCTCTCTGTTACTTCAAAGTGGCACAGTTAAAATCTAACGACAAAACGACAGGCAGTAGCAATTGCGGCCTTTTTCTCTTCTTCTTCTTCTTCTTCTTTTTTATGGCCTTTAGAAAGCTCCCCAGGATGCCTGACCCCTTCCTTCTTCCTTCTGCTTCCGGTAAAAAAATAAAATTTCCCGTATCTTTTTTTGTTTTTGCGGCGTTATACCCCTGGCATCGGACACAGCTGTCGAAGGGCATCCGTAATTCGCGACAAAACAAGCTCCGGCGGCGGTCATTGACCTTGGGTTATCTTGCCGAAATCTCGAAGCAACGAGATTGTAGCATATTCTCTAATCTTTGTCCACTAATAGTGTGTTTGTTATCTGGCTTTGTCTGTGCTTTCATACAAACACAGATTTTAATATTCGCATTCGTAAAAATATCGTATAAATACAAATATACGAATGATAAAAAAAGCTTTAAGCAATGCTAAGGTAAGATGGTTTTGTATTATGAACTAAGATTCGAATCTCGCTTAATTTCGTTCATACTTTTATTTTACATTCTTATTTGAATTTATTATCCATTTTTTATTATATATCTAGTTTTTACTTTAAAAGCGAACAGTTGTTTGTCTTTTACTTTAGAGTTTTTCTTTCATTCTCGAATAATACTTTTATACCTCAACTGTTCTTTACTTTAGAGTTTTTCTTTCATTCTCGAATAATACTTTTATACCTAAACTGCTCTTTACTTTAGAGTTTTTCTTTCATTCTCGAATAATACTTTTATACCTAAACTGCTCTTTACTTAGAGTTTTTCTTTCATTCTCGAATAATACTTTTATACCTGAATACAAATGTACGAAAACATGTTTTCTTAAAAACTTATGCATATACGCATTCGGTCGAAAGATTTGATTTGATAGGACCTTTTTGCTTTAGTTATCGTTCTTTATATGTGGGACAATCTCTCTTGCCTTATTTTTCACCTTGCATGTGACTCTTGGGGTCGATCCAACGCAGAGCTACGATGTTCGATCCCGTCTTTTGGCATCTGTAGATACCACCACCGCATGTCTATGATGCTCTCGGGATCGAGGATCGAAGAAGGAATGTGGAAGATGGGAAAAAAAAATAGAGAACCCGTTTATTTACTAAATCTAGCTCCAGATAGGATCTGATCCAGACAAGTCTCTGGATCGGATCGAGGATCATCGTCAACCGATCGTGTAGCTTCTCAGGGCGATTCTTTCAGTAAGTTATGGGGTCTTCATCGCCAAAAACGCAACGAGGAGGAGAAAAAGGAATCGGTTCCAACAAGATGAACACACAGATGGGCAACGTTGCGCTCCTGAAAACGAGGGTTTTTCGACAGGAAGCGATTCTTGTCGAAAACCCTTCTTCTTTCATTGGGGACAAAGGTTCTTGGGGAGCCCACATGGGGAACATGGCCAAATGGGGCCAACTGCCAAATTACTCCATCTTAGCAGCAAAACAAACCCGGGACGCAAGTTTGAGTCGATTAAACGACGATCGTTCAGGAAAAAACCTGTACGCAGCTCGACCTGCGGAAAAAACTCGTTTATTTGCTCTGGATTTCGGTCGATGCGGTTCGCAACCAAAGCCCGACTCCCATCAAAGGGTGTTTCCGACGCTTGCATATACAGTTTCCCAGTTCCCAGTTTCCCCAGGTGGCGATCCCAACACCGTAATACAGGTTCCCCAGTTCTCTCCTCCCCAGTTCTCTCCCCCCCCCCCCCCCAGTTCACACGGCATCGTCTTCCATATCCGCAGCGTGCTTCAGCCGCCAGCATGCGATCAACCTCGCGGCTTCCTTATGCATCCCAGACGCGGCGTAGATGTTGCCCATGCACACGTAGGCCGAAGCGCGATCGGGGTCGAGCTCCAGAGCTTGCCTGAATGCCCAGGTCCCCAGCTCGACGTTCATCCACTTCTGGCAAGCCCCGAGGAAGGCAAGCCAGAGCTGGATGCGATCGGCGCGGGGCACCTTCTCGATCACCAGCAGCGCCTTGTCGAGGTGGCCCGCTCGGCTGAACAGATCCACCATGCAAGCGTAGTGCTCCAGGCTCGGGTCGAGGCCGCGAAGAGAGCGCATGATCTCGAGAAGCCTGCATCCTTCTTCGACGAGACCCGCGTGACTACAGGTGGTGAGCAGAACGAGGAACGAGATGGGGTTCGGGGAGGCCCCGGCGTCCTCCATCATCTCGGCGAAGAGGCGGAACACCCCTCGGGCAAGCCCCATGTGGGCATAGCCGGCGATGATGGTGTTCCAGGCGACGACATCCGCGGCTCCCGGAAGCTCCCGGAACACGCGATGCGCCTTGCCGAGCTCGCCGCACTTCGCGTACATGTCGAGCAACGCCCCGCGAAGCGCGATCTCGTTGCCGAGAAGCCCCCGGCTCTCGATCTCCGCGTGTATCTCGCTCCCCGTCTCGACGCAGCCCAAGCTTCCGCAGGCTCTCAGGACGCAGGAGAAAGTGACCGCGTTGGGCGACAGGCCCGCGCCGCGCATCCGCGAGAAGCATTCCAGCACTTGGTCGCCGAGCTCGTGCTGGGCATAGCCCGACAGCAGCGCGTTCCAACAGACGACGTCGCGCACGGGGATCTGTTCGAACACCTCGCGGGCCCTTGCCAGCCTGCCGCATTTCGCATACATGTCCACCAGGCCGGTGCCGAGCACGACGTCCTTCCGAAGCAAGCCCTGATCGGTGATCTCCGCGTGGATCTCCTCCCCGAGGCCGATCCTCCCCGACATTCCGCAAGCCTTCAAGGCGCTGATGAGCGTCGTGAGGTTGGGCGGGATTCCCATCTCCCGCATCTCGGCGTAGCAGCCGAGGGCTTGATCGGCGAGGCCGTGCTCGGCGTACCCCGAGATGAGCGCATTCCACGAGATCGCGTCGCCGAGGGGAAGCCCGTCGAAGGCTTCGCGGGCCTTGTCGAGCGCCCCGCACTTCGCGTACATGTCCACCAGCGCGGTCCCCAGCACGACATCGTCGCGCAGCAGCAGCAGCTCGTCCCCGCGTATCTCCGCGTGAATCGCTTCCCCCAGCGCCAGGTTCCCGACGCTTCCGCACACGTTGAGCACGCACGCGAGCGTCGCGCCGTCGGGGGCGAGGCCCTCGTCTCGCATCTGCGCGAAGCAATCCAGCGCTTCGTCGCACTGCCCGTGCTGGACGTAGCCCGACACGAGCGCGTTCCACGCCACCACGTCTCGCAGCGCGAGCGCGTCGAAGACCTCGCGAGCCTTCCCCAGGGCTCCGCACTTCGCGTACATGTCCACCAGCGCGGTGCCGACGACGATGTCCTTCGCCAGGAGCCCCCGGGCGCACACCTCGCCGCGCACCTCCTCGCCGAGCTCCAGCGAGCCCATTCCGCTGCAGATCTTCAGGATGCAGATGAAGGTGACCGAGTTCGGCGAGATTCCTTCGCCTCTCATCTTGTAGAAGCACTTCACCGCTTCGTCGCCCTGGCCCTGCTGGGCGTAGCCGCACATGAGCGCGTTCCACGTCGCGGCCGTCCTCACCGGGAGCTCGTCGTCGAACACCCGCTGCGCCTTTCGCAGCGCCCCGCACCTCGCATACATGTCCACCAACGCAGTCCCGAGCACGGCGTCTTTGCCGAGCAGCAACAAGCGCTTCCTCCGAACTTCGCCGTGTATCTCCTCGCCCACCGCAAGGGCTCCCAGGCCGCTGCAAGCGTTCAGAACGCAAACGTACGTCACCGCGCTCGGGGAGATGCCTTCTTCCCGCATCCTCCCGAAGCAGCTCAGCGCCTCGCTCCCGAGGCCTTGCTGAGCGTAACCCGATATGAGCGCATTCCACGATATCGCGTCCTTGGCCGGGAGCTCGTCGAACACCTCTTTCGCTCTCCCGAGGAGGCCGCATTTCGCGTACATGTCGACCGCTGCCGTGCCGAGCATGATGTTCTTCTCCAGCAGCCCTCTTCGCTTGATCTCGGCATAGATCTCGTCCCCCCTGCGAGCCCCTCCGATCGCTCGGCAAGCCTTCAGAGAAGCGAGGAACGTGACCGCATTCGGGGACGTGCCCTCGTCTCGCATTTGCGCCAAGCATTGCAATGCTTCGTTGCCGTATCCGTGATCCGCGTAGCCACAGATCAGCGCGTTCCACGAGACGACGTCTCGCGAAGGAAGTTGATCGAAGACGCCGCGCGCTCTCTCCAGCACGCCACATTTCGCATACATGCTGATGAGAGAAGTTCCGAGGACCAAGTGCTTCGGCACCAGGCCCATCTTCTTGGCCTCTTCGTGCACCGACTCTCCTACGTCGAGAGAACCCGGCGCATTGCAAGCTTTCAGCACGCTGATGAACGTCACGGCATTCGGCGAAAACCCCTCATTTCGCATCCGACGGTAGTACTCCAAAGCTTCGTCTCCATATCCGTGATGCGCGTAGCCGCTGATGAGCGACGTCCAAGCTACCACATCCCTTTCGGCGAGGCCCTCGAACACTTCCCGAGCCTTTACGAGAGCGCCGCATTTCACGTACATGGTGATGAGGGCCTTGTTGACGTATGCATCTTGGAGGAACTGGCGATGATCCGAAACTATGTCGCTGTGGATCTGCACGGCTTTGGAAAGATCCTTAGGGCTGGTGCACGATCGGATCAAGTCGAGAAGAGAGTTCCTCTCCTTGGCGAGGAACTCCGTACCTCGTCTTCCCTTAAAGGAAGAGGCCATGGCATTTCCTGGCGATGCAAAGCATTGGGGCTGGAGGGCAACAACCCCCATCTTCGATGCAGCCCTAAAGGAAAAGAAGCGACGACCCAGAGCTCTTACCACTAACCTGCTGGTGCTCTTCTGTTGGGCGATTTTCCTACGAGCGGAGCAAAGGACTGTTCCTTCTCTGACATCCTGCGTTTTCTTGCGTCGATGGAAAGATCGACCTCCTTCTGCCGCTCTGCAGCGACCTTATCTGAAGATTTTGTTCAGAGATTTTGTCTGCTGAATGAAGCACTCTCTCTCTCCGTTTTGGATGCTATGAATCGGTTGTTTTGATCCTAGAAAACCACACATTCTCTCTTGTTAAATTTACCTTGTCAAGACTCGAACCCAGAATCTGAGACCGCAAACACCGCATCGATCGTTTCTAGCACGATTCAAGATGTTTTGATCTGCAAACACCGCATCGATCGTTTTTAGCATGATTCAAGATGTCTCGGTTGGCTACGATTGTCTTTCGAAATATAAGTCGATCCGCTTGTTATGTTTTGAGCACTGTTTGTTCTGCTTGCAGAATCGTTTCTGCTTCGAGACACTCGCTCTATGGTTAATTCTGTCCATCTTCTGCCTTTCAAAAGTAGTTAGTTCGTCTACTTGACACCGGGTTTTCAGCGCCACTCTTGTGAATATCATTTATGATTTGGGATTCCCATTTCATTGTCAAGTAGTACCGTTTTGTTTGTGGGATCTAATGCATCACAGTTGAAGGAAGAAATCTTTTAATGAATCGAACATGAAACATTGTTGTTCCACAACACTTGGAAACCCTTCGACTTGTGATCCTTGCCATTAGATCAGCATGAAAACCCTCGAATGCATTGTGTTGTATCGAAGGTAACCCAAGAATATACCCTTTGCAGTATCGATAACGCTTGCATGCTATTTGTTAGGGTTCTGGAATTCCAAACTCAAAGCCTCATGTTAATATGTTGTGTACCAACTAAAATTTCAATGGATATGAGGATACAATCAGCATAGAATTTTGATGTATAGTGAGATTACAACCGAACATAGAATTTTGATGTATCATTGAAAACATAACCAACTTCATAGAGCTCATCAAAGCCAAGGAATGAGCAAAATGTTACTTCTACTGACCAGAACTATGTGGCTGCGCACAATACCGCTGTAACAGAATTGAACCAAAATCTGTACACTAATGGCCTCATCCAACAATTGGTAACACACCCAAACGGCATTATTTAGGCAATTCACTTACATCATTATCTTTAACCACTTCAACTGCAATTCCAAAATATGAGTTAGTACATCTCACCACATTGCAAGTTCCAAAATTAAGGTATATGTATTGTTCCAAAGTTCTTCAATAGCATTAAGCAGTTTACTTATTCAGGTTCGTTTAACAAGAGTATCATCTCAGCATGTAAGCAAGAGTTTATTGGTTGCCATTAACTCTTCAAACTTCCTGACAAGGAAACAATAACTTCAAGCCCATTCTAACATACTTCGAGCATAACTTCTCTTGAAGCAGCCGGCATATATATATGATGAAGCAACGAAGCTGCTAAATATATAAGATCAATCGAACTCTCATATAACAACCTCGAATCAATGGGGCCAACCACAATGTAAACCCATCAGCCAATCAAAACTAAAAATTTTTAAAGCACGTTTTTTTATAAGGAAACCAGTGGATCAGCTATGGTTGGTAAGGAAATTTTCTTTCAATAATTTCTTTGTATTGGGGGTGTGTTGTTACTTTTGGCTCCAGCATATTACATACTTGTACAATCAATCATCATTGCTAACTAGCTCTCCCTTTCAGCCACCATTGCCAACATCTGTGGAAAGGCCATGATAAGACAAGCTTAAATCGAATCCAGGACCATTGGCTTGATTTGCGAAACTCGACTATGCATTGAAAGCCTTAACGTTGAATCTATGACTGAAGGTTCTGCCATGGCACCGTTACCATAATCTCCACATGCCAATCTCTTTGTGATTGGAGATATAATAGAAAACCCTAGTTCTTTGATTTGATCAAGGTGCTTTTGTGTGAAAGGATTATCCCACATGAATGTATTCATCGCTGGAGCAACAAAAACTGGTTTTGAGTAATCCCAAGCACGAATGATGCATGTCAGAAGGTTGTCACACAATCCGCTGCCCACCTAAATACAGAATCCAATTTCACAATAAAAATATATAGAAAAAAGGAGAACTCCCTAGCCAAGAGAAGGCAAGTTCTCACAAATGGAAATAAACTTTAATACATTAAACTCCAAACGTATCAACTTTCACAGCACTTTAAGTGCCATGTCTTGCAAAGTTCCTTTTTTATGTTCTTTTCCAGCTTGTGTGTTTCTATAATATGGATGTTGCAACGAATGCAGTCTATCTATATACTAGGCAGTAATGCGTAGCCCTTCCACGAAAATAGGTGTGAAAATCCAATATATAACAAACACACAATTGTTTATGGGCTGAAGCCTGAAATCAATCTAGAATCAATGAGGCTCCACTTCCATAACTATAAATATACATACATATATATAGGTATATGTATATATACATATACATATATATGTATGTATGTACGTACGTACGTACGTATGTATGCATAAAAGGATCCAATAAAATAAATCAAAACTGTGGCTCCACAATTGAGCCTATCCAATGAAGCAGTATGGTATTTCCAGATAACTTGTCAGTGTCAGGCCAACCCAAATTAGAATGATGAAGTGAATTTTCAATCTTTATAGGACTTGTTAGACTTAGACAGACAATGCCATATGGAAATCCAGGTTTCTCAATGTATGCTATACAAAGGAGAACCGAAAGATACTTGACAGACAGCTACTTATCTCCTCAGGAGGCACTCAGAACCCTTGATGTGAGGAAATATGAAGTGCATTTAAAAGACCAAAAAAAGTCGAGAGTATGAGTGCAATCATCTTGTTACAAATAAGACCAAAACCACGAAATACATGAGTTCCAAATAATGGAAACAGCAAGACAGCCACCAAGGAATAATTAGGAGAAGCAGCAAAACGATGGTATTTACAGTCTAAAAATATTCAAGCAGTCATCTTCTTGCAGTAGTCTTTAGAGAGCCATGCACTAAGAATTTAACGAAACGAAATTATAGTGACCACGAAACACTCTGACAAGATGAAAAGGTCCAAATTTTTGCTTCCACTGAATTGAGATTACATGAAGATTATGTAGTCAAACGAATGAAATATATTATAGTGGGGAGATGATGAGCAAAGGCTAGTCAAACCTTGCAGTTAAAATGGACCAAACTACGTTCACAGCTAGCAAAGATAGGTCGCTACTAGGACACTAACCGTCTAGATAAATTCAACAAGATTCAATAATGAACAATAAAGAGATGCTATCGTAAATCATGTTATAAATACCTCTAAAAGTTGACACAGCAAGACTAGTGCAGGTAAGAAGCGACCTAAATAACTGGAGGCATAGGACGTCATTACAGCCTGATCATGATGAATTCAAAAGGATGAATCAAGATAACCAAATATAAATGGTGATAAGGTTTAGCAGGAGAAACATACATACTTGTGACAGTCTGCGCAGGGAGAGATTTGAAACCTTATCGCGCATCAAAAAGTGTGTACCAAGATTCCAGGAGTCCAGAAAGTATATAGAATAACCAATAGAAACAAAGGTATCTTTTTGCATTCTCAACCATACGTTCAGCTTAGCACATCCTTCTATGAGGTAACGAGCAGTGGTTTTTACTACCTTGAATTGGTCGAAATCTACCTCACAAACATAAACAGAAGATGTTTCGTATTGAAGGAAAGGAACGATCTATGTCAGCAGGTGCATGACAGAGATTCTTACGGCCATAGATGAGAAAACAACAGGGAGAAGCGGTAAAGCAACGAGTCCTCTAACTGTCTCATGAACACTCGTGTTTCCGTTGTTTCTTTCCTTCTCTCTAGCATTTCAAGCAATGCACGGAAGAATAACAAACAGTGTTCTATGGAGATGAAGTGCGCTCGCTGCGGCCGTCACAGTCTAAACAAGATAAAGAGAGAAGGCGAGAAGGAAACCTTAGCAAGAGTATTGGCAGAGAGCGGGGCGACGACCATGGCATCGGCCCACTTCCGGAGCTCGATGTGCAGGACATCATCACCTATCTTGCTCCAGCTAGACCATTCGTCCTCGTCTGTGTAGAGCTTGACGGAGGGAGGGAGGGAGAGGCGATCGATGAAGTGGAGAGCGGATTTGGTGGCGACGGCGCGAACCTCGGCCCAGTCTGAGAGGCTGTCGGCGAGGATGCCGAATTTGATGGCTGCCACGCTGCCGCTGGCGGCCAAGATGATGCGGGGCTTGCTCTGAGAGGGGATCTCGGCGGTGGGAGCTTTCGACGCCATAGCCAGAAG
>JBBBWG010031809.1:4395-35802 GCA_037176905.1 Azolla pinnata | reverse complement strand
AATGTTGTACTGAAATTTGGGGACTGTTGGGCAGGATGGCAGTGAAGAAAGTTCTGGAGGTTTGGAAAATGGGTGTAGTAAATTATGCTGAGGCTCTGGAGTTGCAAAGTAAGCTTGTAGAACAAAGAAGAAAGGGTCTGATATTAGACACTTTGATATCACTTCAGCATCCACCCACTTATACAGTCGGTAAACGCCGCACTGTCCATAACATCATTTCTTCTCCTGAAACACTTAAGAGTATTGGTGCTGAACTTCACTATAGTGAACGAGGAGGTGATGTAACATTTCATGGTCCGCATCAAGCTGTGCTCTACCCTATTATTTCACTTCGTGAATCTAAACTAGGAGCAAGGAGATATGTAGAGGGTTTGGAGGATACCATGATTAGGCTGGCTGCTTTATATGGCATTGAAGCTAAGGGTCGCATGGAAAAAGAAACAGGTGTATGGGTTGGGGACAGAAAAATAGGTGCAATTGGAGTGAGAATTTCATCAGGTGGAATTGCATCACATGGTTTGGCATTGAACATAAACCCCAACCTCGATTTTTATACACACATAATTCCATGTGGTATTTCTGATAAACAGGTCTCATCACTTTATAAGGAGAGTCCTGTAGGACTTCCAGATGAGGAGACCATCACACAACAATTAGTGGAATGCTTTGTGGAGATATTTAAGTATGAAGAAGTAACATGGAAGGATAAGTGAATGTCACCACCTTCTTCATCACTGATATTAGCTGCATTGATCTGCCAAAATGTGGGCATTTTATCGCACCATTGACGGAAGTTTTAAATTCTTTGTAAATCAAGTATATTGAGACTGGATAAAACAAGAAAAATATTTTTTCTTCCATAATTGCAATCTGTATTTTCAATTTCTTAGTGATGCGTTAACATATAACAGATGTTCCATTGCTGGAGAGTAGAATGGCTCCAACATCTTGAAAAACAAAAATACCCCTGAAAAATGATTTATGCTGATAATAAAGAAATTTTGAGATATGGCTAAATATTGTTTTAACAGAAGTTTGTTGGCAGGCCATTGGTCTTTATTTGGAGTACAGTACTTACTTGTAACAAATCATGCTTCAGTGATAACTTCCGAGTGGTCTTTGTCAATATGTTCAAAAACACGTTCCAGTCGGGCTTTCTTTCCATCCTATATAGCATCGGGTAAAAAAGGCATATATATCAATCTTGTGCTATGCATAACTGACTTTTGTCATAAGCTAATACTCATGAACATTCTTTATACAGGAGTAAACCACTTCAAATTTGGGACAAAGAAGGTAAAGACAGAAACCATTAATTTAGTTTGGCTTGTGAAAGTAATCCTTTTATTCAAGTATTTTTCTAATAGCTCGATGATGTCCACAGTTGAAGATGGCCACATTAAAAGATTAAGTGATGAAGACATACAATCTAATGTTCTGGAGATAATGGGCTCAAACATAAGCGCAACATTTATAACCTGTCCCGCAGATCCAGCGGCAACATTAGGCATAAAGCTTCCATTCTTGGTGATGATTGTTAAGAACATGAAGAAATATTTCTCATTTGAAGTTCAGATTCTTGATGACAAGAATGTGCGCCGGCGTTTCCGAGCTTCAAACTTTCAAGTAACGATGCTTTTGCTTCTGAGTGTTTTTATAGATGCTCATTGCCTTCCTTGTGCCCTTAATTCTGATTTGAATATTTCAAATAATAATTGGCTTTGTTTTATGCTTTTTCATCCATATGCACTTATTTCCCTTTTCGATTAACCATTTCTAACATCAACCTTGATATCAAAGGTTTTTTGGCAGCGTCCTACATTATGCATTTTTTTGGCAGCGTCCTACTGTGAGGGAATGCTCATGTAGTGTTTCTAAATATACTTTCTTTTCCATGTTTTAGTCTATCACTCGAGTAAAGCCTTACATATGCACTATGCCACTAAGGTTGGATGAAGGCTGGAACCAGATACAATTTAATCTCTCTGATTTTACAAGACGTGCTTATGGCACAAACTATGCAGAAACTCTTCGTGTGCAAGTCCATGCCAATTGTCGCATTCGAAGGATTTATTTCTCAGAGAGACTGTACTCAGAAGAAGAGTTGCCTCCTGAATTCAAACTTTTCCTACCAATTCAGGTGATATATAAATTATCATTCAGTTTTGCATAAATAAAATGATGTTGAAACTTCTGTAATTCAACTTGTCTTAAAGTTTGCATAATATTTTCTACTGCCCTTTGTGATCAGATAATCTTAAGGTTGCATAATAATCAAGGTTTAGATAAGCTTTTCTTCATGCCTATGTAGAACTGACATTCAATGCTTGTTTTGGACAGAAAGCATAACTTGCAATGGGTGGCACACAGAGTGAAAGAATGAAATGTGGAGCTGGGGTGAGATGAAGTCAACTAGGTCCGTGTGATAAAGAGGACAACATGTTTTATTGGAAAAAATGTTTTGTCTTATCTAGTAAATTGTTGCGATGATGAACGAGTATTTTAAGACGAAGAGTTGCTAGAATCATTTCAACTTTCCGTTTGATGTGAGATTCCATCTTACATATGCCCAGTAAAAACTTGAAGTTCATACATGCAGTTGTGCGCAGGTGATTCTCAATGTTTCACATGATCAGCCATAAAATATTATCATTGAATTCGCAAGCATCTTAAGGCTTCCTCCTAGCAACTCATCAGAACAAGAGTTCCCATTTTTCATGAACCCGCTTATTTCTCTGACGATTACATCTCTATCAAGGATGTTATGCTTCAAGTGTTGTAAGATTAGTGCTGTGCTCCTCCATTTTGAATGGAAGATAAGTTGGCTATTCATTGATAATACCAAAGTCTGAGTGAAATTGGGGCAGGGAGAAGCCTGTGTCATTATGCACATATGAGTAACTATTGTGGTTGCATATAGGGATTCATTCTTGCTGTCATTGCAAAAATGTAATCCAATCTAATATTGGTAATGGATAAGCCATCACTACTAGTTTGCCTCTCTAATTGCAAAGCAACAGACAGAAAATGTAATGCTTTTGCAACATATTATCAATTATGCTCTTGCCTTAAGAGGATCGGTCGCAATTTTGGTGCAAGATATACATGATGTGATATACACATGCCTATGGACATATAGATATATGCCTGTGGACATATACATTGACATGCATACAAACAAGCAAACAAACACAAACAAAAAACAAAAAGCACAGACACCCATATGCATGAAACAGAGGATGCAACATCTATGCCCATGAATGTGTCTGCACATGTCTATGCCCATGAATGTGTATGCACATGTCTATGCCCATGAATGTGTATGCACATGTCTGTGCCCATGAATGTGTGTGTGCATACACATTCATCGGCATAGACATGTGTATATGCATGCACACATACATGGGCACAGACATGTGGATCCGCAGAACAAACATGTAGGATGCTGGGTCCGCTGTCTGTTGGATGGACCTAAGCCTGCTTCCTCTTCTTGCTTCTGCATTTCCCCCCTGGCGGGAACGCAAGGATGGACAGGCTCGTTGCAGCCTTGCCAAGGAATGGAACGGAAGTTTGAAACAGAGTAAGCAACAGAGAGGCAGGGGTAAATGAGAAGGGATTGAGTGATGATGAGAGGCCGTATCGTTGATCATGTTCACCCGCCGCAACCCAAAAGACCCAAGCCCTCAGCACCGGCGAGGGAAAGGAAAGACGAGATTGAAGCTAAGCTGAAGCAAGTCATCAAGGAGCAAGAACAGACTTTCCTCCATCTTGTTGAAGAGAGACGGTCTCTAGTTGCGAGGATAGAAGATCAAAGCAGGGAAATCCAATCCCAGGTGCCAGGAAATCAGTTCTTTTTAATCACATTTTGTTCTTTCTATGTTTTTTCTCTGTTGTTAATTCCTCATGCCTGCATACAAACAGACGGGGTACATGAATCGATGAAACACAAACATGAATGCATAAACATTCATACATAAATACATGACATACAAGCGTACATACTCAAGTACATTGCATACAAATATTCATGCACTAATACATGACATACAAGCATACATGCATGCATTCCATATGAATCAATGAACCACATATGCAGCTATGTATTTGCTCTATAACCCATGAATACCTTTGTTTAAATGTGTATAATCATGTACGTCTATCTATGGGCCTGTGGTTCTAGATGTTTATAGGTAGTGTTACGTATTTCACTCTCTTATTATAAGAGAAAAGATGAATGGCTGGATATACATCACAATTAACAGTCCGTGAATCCTTAGGCTTTGTTTATTTGAGTGTTTCTTTGTATGTTAAATTGCAGAAAATGCTCATCTTTGCCGAATTGTTTTCAGTTTGGCATTTGTTCCTGATTTTATGCCAAATGCATGCACTGTGGAAGCTTAGATGCTTATGGCCAAATTTGATCTTTTCCTTCTCTGTGTTCACCTTAATTCTTAACTTATATTTATCTATCTCTTTTTACATACATACATATGTGCATATTCATATAGAGAGAGAGATGCACATCTACCCAAGCAAACGGTATTTGCTAGTTAGTGATTTGAAATAGTAGTATGATTCTCTTTGAACTAATTTCCTTGGTCAAGGTGCATACAGTTGGTTGAGGCTCGGAAAAAGCTTATAGAAGCAGAAAATCAGCTGAAATCTTTTCGTGAACGAGCTTCCAATGGATGTTATGAAGCTTCGCATGATCTCCTGTCTTGTAATGTGCCAACTAAAGTCAAAGCTGAACCCATTGATGAACATCCCAATGGAAACATACCAAACCCATCTCAGGATGATGATGCTAGAGTGCCACATACAGTCTCAGAAACAAATGAGAACAAAAAGCATCTTGGGGGAAACGTGGAGAACCCATCTCCAAATACTATCTATGATGATGATGCTAGAGTTCCAAATAAAATCTCAGAAACAAATGAGAACAAGGAAAATGTCAAGAAGTCATCTCCTGATCAGCCAGTACCTAACATTGCACCAGTTCATATAAAATCAGAAAGAGGAAGCACATCGGAGGTATGCTCCAGAAATCAATTTTCAGGTATGAGTAAGATCAAGAAATTCTATAGTTCTAAATCTCGATTCTTTTTTCCTCAATAAATACAACTATACTGATGGTTGAATGAGCAGAAGTCAAAATTGAGATGATCAAAACTTTAAGAGGAAGCCAGATCATTAAGTAGATTTGGATGTTTTACACTTGGGCTTTTATGTTATGGTAGTGAAGCAACCGCCCACAAATATGACGTGATTCTCCATATTTTATAGACAAACTAGTGTTATGCAAAAGAAACTCGCAAAACAGCACAAAGCTTAGGGGCTATTGTATCGGATTTGCTAAATATTCTTGCAAAACCAAATGTCTTAATTATACTTCTGATCTGGATTGCAAGTAATTATTTTTTAAACAGATTGATCCTTGCGAAATGCACTGTATCTAACGACCGTGTGCATATTTACAGGCTCAAATTCTAAAGGAAATGTTGATCTTGTGTTACAAGTTGCCAGCCAAATGAAACCTTGTCCCTTGAATGCTTTGCATCATCATTACTTTCCAAGTCAGCACAAACGCAAATTGAAAAGCTTGATTGGGAATACGAGTACTAACACAGAGCAGACCTTTGCTACAAGGTGAAGTTTCTTATGTTTGTTATGTGTATTTGTCACCTATTTAATGATTTTCTACCTTCAGTGTTTGATCATTACTCTTTTTTTACCACATGTTTAATGTTTCTTGTGTGATATTATAGTTGAATTTGTGCTACGTTGTTTAATGATCTATCATTTTCACTTACCACTTGATGTGCTCAATAATCTCCAGTTACCTAAACTTTTAGTGGGAATCTTATCACCTTGCAAACTAGAAAGTTGCTTTCATTTATAATAAGGTAAGGATTCACAACAGAAAAACATGTGGGAGATGATAATTTTTATTACTATCATCTTTCACGATTGTCTTCTCTTCCATGTTCTTTTTTGTATTAACATTACAGCTTTGCCAAGATGAGTAGGGTGGATGTCTCCTAATCTCCACATGAAGGGAAATGTGGTTGAAGTGGGGGATAGTTTCTCATAAATGCTCGTGTGTTTGTGATCTTTTCACATCAGAATCGTGATTATATATATTAAACGACCAGTGGTGCACTACAACGAAGATGGGAAGAAGATGCAAAATCAAATTATTCCTTATTAGTAATCGAGCATCTTACAATTGGTATCTAGTGAGCATATTAAATTTTCTGACAGAGGGTCCTTATATACAATCTACAGTGTTTATGAAATAAATATTGAATGGTCAGCACTGAGGCTATTCTGATGCATGCTGACATGTAGTTTATTGGTTGTATGTGCAGTGCATTGGATGGAGCTGTCAATGTCTGGCAGGTTCAAGGTACAGGGTATGCTTTCTGCCAACTAAGACTGATTCTTTGGTTCCTATCCTGCTATTTGTCTGTGCCATTAAGCCAGATGAATGAATTGCTCCTTGCATATCCTTGTAGCTGAATCCTTGTCTTATGGTGGTTTACATTTCTTCTGTCTTTTCTATATACGCCTTTTCAAGAATGTTCTTCTATCATCTGGCCTATGCATATTTAAGAATGTAGCTGCAGAATTCAGGTTGCCATATTGAAAACTGTTTAAGTAACGTCAAAAACCACAGTATTGTCCTTTAGCCCTAAAAGGCAATTGTATATTACTAAGAAAAAGATAATGAATTTCTCTGTAGTAACTGCAGATAAAAAGGTTACCTTTAAAGGCTATATTGTTATGCTAACAGCTGATAGAAAAAAGTTACCTTTAAGGGCCATTTAATTGCACTAATAAACAGCTGACTAAAAAGGAGATGAATTTCTCAGTACTTCATTGCATCTCAGATTCCAGATATTGTTTACAATTCACATAAGTATCCAAGCTTGGTATATATATTGGAGCAAGATTTTTCCATTTCACAAGGCAATGCTACTGAAATGGAACATACACTTGTGTTTCTTGTTATTAAGTAAGGTTATCTGAGAAAATTAATGTAGGGGCTTTGCATTGAAAATCGTATGTTTATGATTGTTTTTGTAAAATAAAATAAAAATTTAGGCTTGTTTTAGGGTTTTGTTTATGGAAATTTTCATAAAGAACTTGCATTTTATTCACGAACATCTTCCTTATGATCTGAGTTTGAATGTGTAGGGAGAGGATTTCACTTCATAAATCTGTGCAATGTCTATCTCCTGAACAAAAAAGGTGGCCACAAGACATTGCATGGCATCCATCTGGGGACGTTATCTTTGCATGCTACTGTGCTGATGGGAAAGATGACCAAGTGGCTATTATCAACGCTTTAGCAAATGTACGAACAATGGAAAAGCAGAAATTATTTCTAACTGTGTATTTATCAGATTCTCACAAACTGTCAAACGTTAACAGGATCACTCCTGCGCAGTAGAATATCTAGTACTACATATGGTATCCAGTTAATTTTTGAAACCTAACAGGAGTTTTATAATAACCTTTCAAATTTGGGGTATTTTCACTAGCTCCCATAAAAACATGAACTACATACATGTTTGAAATTTTTGTGCAATTTTCTGATAATTGGTAATGACTTTTAATAGATTAATGGTTTCTGTTGCAGGAGAAAGTTGTATTTCTCAAGGATAAGCCACATGAGAAGGGAATCATAAACAATATTGTCTTCTTACCTTGGAAAGATGGGACTTTCTTTACAACTGGAGGTTGTGATCATGGTGTTGTTTTATGGAAGGAAGTGGAAACACAATGGAAAGCAGAAGTTTTGCATCGAACTTTACACTCTTCTGCGGTGATGGGTGTAGGGGGTATGTATGGAAAATCGATGATACTCTCTGCTGGAGCAGACAAACGAGTTATTGGTTTTAATACTGTGCATGGAAGGGAAGAATTCCGGTATCAGCTTGAAAGCAAGGCTTTGGGAGTTCTACCAAACCCAGTAGATCATAACCTATTCATGGTCCAGACAGGGTATGCCTTTTGTTTACTTCATTGTGCAATGAATGAATGGTTTTGCTGGAAATTGAAGTCGTTTAGGTTACTTTTCTGGACATTTTTAACATATCCATTTCTCTCAATTATTACATCTAGAAAAGTTGGGAGAAAGGTCTGATGGGAGCTGAAAGTAGTCTGTGAAACACGTCCAAAAAGAAGAACAATAATAATACAGCTATTCTCACAAAAGAGTTGTTCCCTTTTAGAGATCATCATTACTCTGGATTAAGCTATAGAAATAATGCAATGACTCATAAGTAGGGAGAGAGCTGATAAAAAGAGGGGCCAAGGAAGAAAAGGGAAATGAGATGAAATTAAGTATTCTATTAATGTTTACAAAATGCCAGAGTTAAATATGCAAGGGAGATATGCAGTGTATAATAATCAAACCGGGGTAGTATGGAATGAGTGAGAGGCTGATGATTCCAGTACTTGTACAAAGATAAGGGCAACTTGTCTATTAGATCCCACATGGGTTTTTCCATTATTCAGCTCAATGATCCCTTGAAATCCTCTCCTTGCTATCTCCTGTCATTAAAGCAGTTGAAAGTAGTTCAATTGGGCTCTTAGAACTTTAGTTAACTATTAGAGGGCATCATAGTAATTCCGTAAAAACAATGTGAGATATTTTAGGTTAATTTCTGCCTTGAATTGTACCATTTTGGATCAACAGATCTTAGTTCAACCTTGTTTATGTTTTGTCATGATGTGCAATCAGGAGACCGGAAAAGCAGCTTCGTTTGTTTGATGTGCGAATGCAACCAACTGAACTTCATGCGTTTGGGTGGCAGCAGGAGAGCACAGATTCTCAGTCATCTCTTATCGATCAGAATTGGTCTCCAGATGGATTATACATAGCCTCTGGTTCAGCTGATCCCAAGATCCATCTGTTTGATATCCGATACAATAGTCAGGAGCCATCACAAAGCATAAGAGCTCATCAAAGGCGTGTGTTTAAAGCAGTGTGGCATCCAGCACTACCATTGTTGATGTCTATCTCTTCTGACCTTACCATAGGACTCATCAAGCTCTCCGGTTGAAAAGCACAGTTTTGAGAAGGATTCCTTTTTTTGCTTTGATCATTCTTCTTCAAATCACCAACCATACTGTGTTTTCGGAATGGAAACGAGAATTCAGCATTTGATTGGAAGACATGGCCAAGTTACTAGTGCAACATCCCGCACCATCTGCAAGTGGTTGCAGCAGTAAGCCATGGGTTAGATTCTGAATTGTTCTAATCCAAAGTTTGGGATGTTGCAAATGGTTTACATTTTTCATAGATCATACATGCAGTTATCTTTGTAAAGTGTAATTTTAACACAAATGCTAAGAAGCTTCTCCTCTAGTACATGTCCAACATTTGACTGTAAAGCTTAAATGTTCTCTGTAAAACAGTGCAAGGGTTCCTACTGCAAGTACAAGTCTATTTATAGATTTGTAGTATGTCCTTGTGTGCACATAAAGCGGTAGTTATTTTCAGCGTAACTCTTGGATACTGACAAATTTGAAAACTTTTTGGGATGAATTGGGGACGTATTTTTTAGCCATACTTGTCTTGAATGTCGTTGTATTGCTTTCAGATATGTCTCACTTTCCCTAGTTCTAATGTGTCTTTAATTTGAGCATTTAGAGAAAGTACATAAGTATTTCTCAAAGAAAATCTTCAATCTAAAAAGAAATTAGTTCATGTTCAAAATGTGTTAATGGAAGACCTGTACAAATATTAGTCACCAAAGAACAATACACAAACATCTGATGGACCGAGTAATAAAGGTGCTGCGGGTTGTTATTGTTTGAACAAACATCAATTATAAAGTTTCAACATCTTGGCTGATCAATGGAGAAGTTCTCTCATTTGTACCAAATTAGGTTGTGAGCTTCTCAGCTTGAATTCATGTTGTGGTCTAGTTCTATTTTTATCTTCTGCAGAGTTGCTCTAAGAATCGGGCACTAGGACCTGTGCACCTTTCCAAGTTCCATTTGGACTTAATACAATCGGAGAAAGACTTGAGCTACAACCTATAGACAAATATGGCTTTCCTCCATCTACCTCTGGACTATCTAGCTCAACATCTCTAAATCCATATCTGTCAATGACTAATGATCTCCGAAAACCCTGCATCATAAGACAAATGTGAGGTTGGTTAGTTCACATAATTTGCTTCGGAATAATCAAATATCTCTGCAATCAATACTAAAGAGTTATCCTATTCCGACTGCTCCACATTATGCATTTCAGTGCATGTTAGGCTTTGTAGTGTAAATGATGACAGTAAAAATGAGGATATCCCACAAGAGATGCAATAAATTATGTTAGGACCAAACCTCATCTGATACCCTAAATTTCTTAGGAGGGCTTTGGTATAGCTTGCTTATGCCATTGTCTACGAGAATCAAGTTGTCCTGTTTTTCTATGAACCAATCGCTTTCTTCTTGTTTAATGTTGACCGGAATCTCATCTTCAGCTGAAGATTTGATTTTATGTACGTCTTCATTTTCAGGTATTCTCTGCCAAACCAATTTCTTGAGTTTCCCAAACAAAGAGTTTTTATCCTTATCATTCTTTGAATTCATCTTTTTGGCGGTTTCACGAGGGCTATAGTATCTACAACCCTGTAAACCCACAACATGAACTGCTTCTGCAGATCTGATGCATAGACGAGACGAAATGGATCCAGTAAAGATCATAGGTTTCTTTCCTTTGTTGGCAATAAGAATTGCGGAAGCTAGCATCGTTTTTGACAATGTGATAACATCTTGAATGTAGAAATCTCCGTCTTTACCATCACACCTTAGGGTTATCTGCATTAGAACAACGAAAAAGAAAAAATTACATAAACGAATATGTATTTAGACAAGTAATGGTAATTCAACTCTTAAGCATTATATGCTAACAATCTGTAGAGATTCTGATGTGGATTTTTGACATCGTGCTGACGAAAAACTTCATAGGTGTGGTCAGTCTACCCTGTTTTTTCATATCACTATATTTTCAAATATACTGTAGAGAATGAATGCGTATGACACTGGAATATTTCTTCATAATGAATGCAACTATATTATGTCTACGGCAATAGTTTCAGTTACTCTTATGATGGAATTATTCCTCGTAATAATACATGCAACAAATGCAATGATATTTCTCTCGTCCACCAAAAAATAGTTTCATTAGTCATAGATAAAGCCACATTAGCTACAATATCTTTCTCTGATTTTAGTCATAGTACTACCACATTAGTATAATTGATTCCATTCTCCCTTGCCTGTTTTCCTGACAAGTACTTAATCAGTGAGAGATTGTCTCTTTGAAAGTTTCCACTGTTACATGATCACGTGAAGGACTCTTACGTGCTGTAAGATAGATGACTAAGCCAGAAACACATATAATACATGATGTACCAAAGCAATATGACATCAATGTGATTATTCTCGCACATGAGTGCTCCTTATTATAGTTGAAAATAAAGGAAATGAAAGCAAAATTATAGCTTTGATACTTCTCGTATAGCTTTCAATTTGATGTAATGACAAAATCCACAAAAGTACTCCTAGAAGCAATGCAACATTATTCAGTCTTCAAAATTTCCCACACAATTTGAGATTCATTTACACATTGATAATATGCACATACGGTCAAAGCATGAAGCAAATGAAAGATATGGATGTCTTCTATATGTACCACACAATCCTTGATGGAATGACGACTTGAATCAATACATGTTAGAGCAAATGCAGAATCCCAAAGGCCACGATTATCATACAGTCTCCGATCATTTCAATGAAACACAATAGTGCTTACGATGCTGCTTAATATAATGACACATAGTTTACAAAATGCCCCCCAGCCTGATTATTTGTGTGCGCATGCCTGTATATGTGTGTGTATTTCCGTATGTATACCTGGATGTATTGATCAGCTTCCTCTTTCACCGACTCGAAATGCCAATATAGAACATTCTGATCATCATTTGCTAAATCGTCATCCTCATAATGAGAGTTCTCATTACTGTCACCATGGTTGGAGAGAAAACAAAATCTGGGAGACATGCCTCCACTGACCAGAAACTTGGAAGAATCTGGACTATAATTTATCGGGACAGAAATCTTCTTACTCATAATAGAATCACCTGTGTTTATATATGAATTTCGATTTGTACTTGCACTGGATTGATCACTCGTTATACTAGGATTATCTGCATTGGTTGCAATTGGATTCTCTTTGAGGCTTACAGTAGAATTATATGTTTTGTTTGTAGGTTTCCAGAGTGGATTATCAGTAACCTCAGTTTGCAGAAACTCTTCGAGTCCCCCGTGCCACATCTTGAATTTGAAGGAAGTGATCCGCGCTTCGTGCAGTAGCAGACGGATATTGGAGCCTGTGCTTCTCAGCTTCACTTCTAGCACAGTGACTCCTCCTATATCCAAGAAACGAAGAGCATCCGATCCGAACTTGGACTGTAAATCTGATGCTTTCTGATGAGAGGTGTGCTTTGTGTTTCTGTTCTTGTTCTTGTTCATTGTCGTGGAAGATGAAGGGGATGAGGAAGCCATGGATGTGATAGACTTGTAAGGCCTTACTTCAGATATGCTCGTTCTGTGGAGAAGAAGAGAAGATGAAGAAAGAGGAGAAAACATGTCAATCGTCACAGAAGCGAATCTCCTCGAAGGAACACGGAGCTTAGCCTCTGATCTTCGCCTTCTTCTTCTTCTTTGGTCACTGATACTGTTGTTAATCCGATGCGGAATGTCGGGGATGATATTGACAAAGGAATTCGAGTCGATTGTAGCTAGAGCTACAGAAGAAGAAGAAGCCATGGCGATGCGATACGAAGCGAGAGCAGAAAATGGAGAGCGCGAATTGATCAGAACGCGACGAAGCTCGCCTTCTCCGCCATGGAAGCTCAGCTCGCCTTCTCCGCCATGGAAGCTCAGCTCGCCTTCTCCGCCATGGAAGCTCAGCTCGCCTTCTTCGGACCACACGCAGACACAGACAGGGATTGCAAAATCTTTTTCTGTTTTCTGTCTAATTTCGTTTGTACTAAAAATCCTTTTTTTTTAAGGGTCTTTCTCGAATGGTTTGGTCTGGAGATTTTAGGGCTTTTTTAGGGTTTGAGAATGTCAGTTTTGGGATTTTGGTGTGGAGATTTTAGGGCTATTTTAGGGTTTGAGAATGTCAGTTTTGGGATTTTAGGGTTCTGGGGTTTGGGGATGTTGGTTCTCATGTTTATCTGTGATGACTGCCAATCTTCGGAGACATCTCTGCAAGCCATGTCAGCAGAGGAAGTCGAGCGCAAACTAGAGCGTGCAGATACCACGAGAAAAGATCCATCCGATCCGATCGAATCATTCAACCCTCTGTGGCAAACAGAGCAGAATCGCCTTCTCCTGCCTAACAAGAAACTCCGCTCGATCCAAACTTGTCACATGATGCTATCAGTTCACACGTGAAATATGTTGCTTTTTGGACCTGATTAAGTGCCCCGAAATCGCCTATCGCCTCTCATCCTAAGCTTGCCATCCCACCTAGTTGCAACTGCTACAACAACATACAAGCTTGCAATGGCAATACACCAATCCCATGCTATCCCATACGATTCCATACAAGTATGTTCTTTGAACAAAGGGTGATGGGGATATAAACATTGAAGTGAGGATGTTTGCTACGGTTTGTTTCCCTTTGAGTGTTATCGAAAGCCGATTCCAAGGAATGCGAGACAATCATCAGAGTTGTTAGCTGATGGCGGACCGTAAGTTCCAGGTGACTTGAAGATGCATATTTGCAAATCAGCCACAACAATTGGTTGATGGCAAGTCAACTCATCATCCTCACAAGTCTATATTGATGTGTGCGACACCCATAGCAAAGAGATGTAGAAAGATTGATTCGCATATGAGAAGGTTCATTTTCCATCTTTAATGCTACTACATCGTCTACTGGATCTATACAAATTACACATTCGTGCTAATGGATCAGAAATCGATGCGGAAGCTAACTGTCATCCATTGTTTCTCCCCCCGTGACTCCCTTGCTCCCTCAAGAACATCGCCTACACAATGACAACGAAACAACAAATAGCAACACCACCGCCACCACCACCACCACCATCATCATCATTGAGAACGATAACAATGTCAATGTCATTTGCATCGGCATCGACATTCAGAACGAGTCTGTCAACATCTAAATCAATCATCATCATCATCACGATTTTCATGGTTACGATCTTCATCATCAGCATCGAGGGTCACGAGGAGAATGAGGTCGGCAAAACACGGAGAGAGAACTTTAGAAGGCCAGCGAAGAGATTTTCGTAGGAAGAAGAAGAAGAAGAAGATCAGCGTTCAAATCACGCGCAGGGATTATATAGACATAATAATAACAAGAAGAAGAAAAACACACAGAAAAAACGGACGAAAGAAGAACTTCAGAAAACGAAAGAAGAAACGAGAGACGGGGAAAAAAAAACCTTAAACCTCGCCCGCCCGCCCCTCCTCCCCGTCTCTTCTGCGCTTTCTGCTTCGCCGTTTCCGAGTGCCGTGGCAGCAGCCGAGAAACGAGACGCTCCGTTTCTCCCCTTCCCCGTTCCTGCCTTCCTTGCCGACCTTCCTGCTGTCCCTCCCTGCCTGTCTTCTCCATGGCGGAGAAGCTGTTGGACTTCAGCCAGCCCTTCGATGTTCCTCTCCTCGACGCAACAGTCGCCGCTTTCTACGGCACAGGCTCCAAGGACGAGGTAAAACCCCCCTCCCTCCCTCCCCCATTTTTTCCGTCATGCTCTTACTTCTGCATATTCCCCGCCGTCAAAGAATCTCTCTCTGGAGCTGTTTAAACCCGTTATTTCTGGCTGTTTTCTCTTTTTCTTGCCGCTCCCAGTCGTTTCTTTTCAAATGCAGCTTGTCCACGCGAATGCGTTTGTGATGGATTTAATAACATAGCGAGCAGCTATATTATTGTATTCAATAGAAGGTCTTTGTTGCTCGACATCATGTTTCAATGTACAAAGGAAAGGGAAGATTTTGAGGATCTCGATCAGGGGATTTAGACTCTGTCACCAGGAAACTTGAAAATTTTTGAGCTTGGTAGTGCTTCTTCAATCTTTAGAGATCCGCAAGGCTTTTAGCTTAACATACCGAGTGTCAGAAAAGGGAAGTCTAGCAATGCGGATTAAAAAGTCATCCATCTCGTACACATTCATGCGATCATGCTTGAGAAAGTCTAGCATGACATGGTCCATTTGAGAAAAATTTAGCAATGTAGCTAAATATTGCACCCATTTTATGCTCATTCATGCAGTCAGGACACAAAATCATATTTTTTTTATTCACCTGAAATTTTAAATAACCGTGAGAATTATAAACCTTTCAAACCCTTGCTTCCAATCAAGAAGGTCTGGTAAGTTCCATCTTCTGGGAGAAGGGAGAAGTTAAATCTTTGGAAGTTCAGGGTGATGGGAGAAGTAGATATTTTTAGATATAAATGTTGTGTTTATATCTAAGAAAACGCATCCATTTCTCCTGCATAGGCAGCCACACCTTGTTTTAGCTCGTGGAAGACTGTATTCATTAACCTGTTACGCATTTGGCTGCTGTGATGGATTCCATTTCTCTAAATGTTATATTTGCGTCAAAGCCAAGAGGATCGTGAACTAGAATCTATGGAAGAAAGACTGAACTGGAGACATGAATCTTGATGCACATTTGGTTATCGTTTCGTCCAAACCTGGAAGAATCACCTTCCATTTCTTTATGTTCTAAATAATTCACAAATCTATCTTCTGCCTCGATAATTGGTTTTCTCTTTAAAAGAATAATCGCAATATCAAGGTTTACACTGTAGTTGGGTTTGATGGGCTAGTTTCACGAGGTTGCAGATCAAGGTATAATTTCCAGTTGGGAGTCTGTAGATTATTTGACTTCTTAAAGACATTGATTCATATCTATCTTCTTTCTTTATTCTGGATATAAAGGTTAGATCAATAGGAAGATACCCATGCTTAATCATGAAGAAATCTAATGCGTCTGGTTTTGTGAATATTCATGCACATGGCCAATGAGTATTTCCCCTTTCCTGTGAGTATTAATCACTCGTGAAGATTATTATGGGATATTTTTAAGTTGTATTTTTTTGGCAGAGAGCTGTTGCAGAGAGGATATTGAGACAACTACAGGAGAATCCAGATACATGGACTCAAGTAGTCACAATTCTGCAGAACTCTCAGAATCTGAACACAAAGTTCTACGCCCTCCAAGTAATTGTTCAGGAATTATTACATGCAGTTCTTAGATATCTGAAAATAAGTGAAAATTTCTGAAAGTTTCTTTTGGAATAATGTCAGGTATTGGAAGGGGTCATAAAATACCGGTGGAATGCATTACCTACAGAACAATGCCAAGGGATAAAAAATTACATCTCAGACCTTATTATACAGGTTGTAAATTTATCTCTCTTTTGATATATAGGTTAGTTAATAGGTGTATCTTTATACTCTTTGCATGAAGAGGCATGTAAACTTAAATGTTCTTTTGTGTTTCAGCTTTCAAGTAATGAAGCCACATTCCGCACAGAACGCCTATATGTTAATAAGCTGAATATAATCCTTGTCCAGGTTCAACTATATAGTGCTCTAATTTTACTTTGGGTTGCCGTTTATTCTTCTGCATGCCTGAGATATATCAGGTTTTGCTTTATATGATTGTCGTAGGTCTTAAAACATGATTGGCCTGCCAAATGGCCAAGTTTTATTCCTGATATTGTTGCTGCTGCAAAAAGTAATGAGACTCTATGCGAAAATTGCATGGTCATACTCAAGGTGACTTTTTCATAGGGCCAAATTTAATGTTTTATGTACACTTTAGTGCTTTCCATATCTTCTTCCTACATCTATTCTGGTTTCATTTGTGATAGCTTCTCAGTGAGGAGGTCTTTGATTTTTCACGTGGGGAACTGACTCACACCAAAATCAAAGAGCTCAAAGAGTCCTTAAACAGGTATTTGACAAGTACTTGTGCAGTTTCTATGCCAATAGTAGAGAAAGAAAACTGCTAGATCCTTCTTTGGACTATCGATGATTTTTTTGCTTCTTTGCAACTTACAATTCCTTTTTTGCTTTAAACTGCCATCAACTCCAATTATTTGATGCTTAATTCGCACTTCTAACACTGATGATTTTGAGGAAGTGAATGCAGTAGCATATAATGGCTGTCTTTTGCATATATTTTTATTTGATTGGTTTGGCTTATGTTACTACGGATTAATGCTCTAGTTATATATGGGGAAGGGTAACTCGAAGTGATCAAAGCTTTTCAGATTTACAGTTTGCTTAGTAAAGATCATGAATTTCCACTGCCATTAGAAAATATGCTGTTATTTATAAACTCGGGGTGAGATATTATTTCTATCTCAGTATATTAAGTTGTTTATAACTTACCTTTAGTTGTCAAATATGCTAACTTAGTAATTGATTTATAGATAAATTTCCATATTGACCTGTTTTGGTGTGATTTGTTGTTCTGAAGGTTCTGCTAACAAAATGATTTTGCAATTTTGCAGTGAATTTCAGCTTATACATGAATTATGTTTGTTTGTATTGTCATTATCACAACGGCCCGAACTTGTTCGAGCCACGCTCGGGACTCTTCATGCTTTTTTGTCTTGGATACCACTTGGATACATTTTTGAGTCCCTTCTGGTAAGGGATTTTGTGATTATTTTCACAGTTTTAGCAGCTCTACTTTAAACTTACTTTTTGTTCAATGGATGGCTTGATTGGGCAGTTAGATGCATTGCTGAAGCTTTTTCCTGTTGTTGCGTATAGAAATCTCGCACTCCAGTGCCTGACTGAGGTAAATAGGGTTGTGTTACGGAATCATTATAAAACTTGGAAATGAGTTGAATTATGATGAATACAATCTTCCTTTGCTGGCACTTTTATACTTTTAATATCTCTCCCATAATAAATTCATCTAAGGAATGCTGTCCATTTATTTTGGCAGGTGGCTGCACTTAGTTTTGGTGAGATGTATGACCAGCAGTTTGTTAAACTGTACAATGTTTTCATGGTGCAACTGCAGGTTCTGCATGACTTTGCTCTTGCACATATAGCTCACAGATTTAGCTGAATTCTGATTTTGTGAATGAATAATGATAGTATGCGTTATTTCTCTAGGCCATTCTTCCACCTGGAACAAACATCCCGGAAGCATATGCAAATGGTTCAGATGATGATCAGGTAAATTTTTCCTGGCATCCTTCGACTTGGTTTCCAGATTATTTTTATTTGTCCCCACATAAATATGTTTGTGTGTTGCAGGCCTTTATACAAAATCTTGCTCTTTTTTTTACATCCTTTTTTAAGGTTGGTTTTTTCTAAGATTTGTCATGTAGAATGTTATTTCCTTAAAGGTCACTATGTGGGGTATAATTTGTAAACTTTAATCAGTCTCACGTGGGAGTTTTGGAAAGGACGGAAGAAACTCAGATTGCTCTTATGCTTGGATTAGAGTATTTAATTGGTATTTCATATGTCGATGATACTGAGGTTTTTAAGGTAAGATCGATTATCTGGTTTTCCTCTTCATTTTTCTTCAAGAATGCCAGCTATTGATACTAATATTATCTCATCCATCTGTAGGTGTGCATGGACTATTGGAATTTGCTCGTATGTGATCTGTATCAGTCTGAGTGCAATGTTGAGAATCCTGCAACTGCAGCAGCAATGGGTCTTCAGGTGAAATTGACAGTAATAACACATTTTGGAGTTATTCTCTATCAATATGACTGAGATCCTTGTAAAATTCTTTTTTATCTTGTAAGTATGAAAGTCGTCTTCCTAATACCAGGTGCCAATGGTTGCTGGTTTATCCCCGCGCAAGCTATTGTATGCGTTGCCTATGTCCAAATTGAGACTTCTTATGATTAGTCGGATGGCTAAGCCTGAAGAAGTCTTGATTGTAGAAGATGAGAATGGGAATATTGTTCGAGAGACCATGAAGGACAATGATGTGCTTGTCCAATACAAAGTTTGTCTTCTGTGTACTGATGTCAGGTTATGGCGGTGCCACTATTGTGTTAAAATGCTTACAGTTAGTTTCTTTTCCAGATTATGAGGGAGACACTTATTTATCTTGCACATCTGGATCAGGAAGATACTGAACAGCAGGTATTTCTCTACCTTTCCTGTCTGTGAAAGTGTATGAAAGCTATCTGAGTCATAAAAATATTTACCTGTGGAGTTCTGCATTTATGCTTTGCTTGAAAAGTGGCAGTCTTTTGATGGTGTTATTAGATGTTGAAGAAATTGAGCAAGCAGCTAAATGGAGATGAATGGTCATGGAACAACTTGAATACTCTTTGTTGGGCGATTGGTTCAATATCTGGGTCAATGGTTGAGAACCAGGTATTTTTATTGTTTATGTAAGGAGCCATGATGAGTTTCCTATTATAATTGTATAAGAAACTAATTGGTAGGAGTACCTAGAGCTTGTTTTTATTTATCTAGGACAGTAGGTTTCTACTTTATAAGGAAACAATTGTCAGGAGTACTTAGAGCTTACATTTCTTTATCTAGGAAAACAGGTTTTTGGTTTCAGTCATTCGCGACCTTTTGAATTTATGTGAAATTACCAAGGGGAAGGATAATAAAGCAGTGATAGCAAGCAACATTATGTGAGTTTCTCCTCACCTTTCACTATGTGCAACAGGTCTAAATGATGTCTAAAGTGTGTCTTTAAGTGTGCTATGTTTTAATGATGTCTCTTAATGACCTAGTCGAAGACTTCAAAGATTCAACTCTTCTTGAAAATGCCGTATACTACCTGAGTTTGTAGTAGACTTACTGAGCTCTAGTAATGGCATTGACTAGATCTACACTAATATTTTTCTGTTAAATACAAATTGTTTTTCTACTTGAATTATTGATGTGACAAACATGATTATTGCATGTTAAAAACATTCAATGCACCAATAGCAAACAGGATAATTTTCTCTGCTAATCTCTTGCTTTCACCACTAAACAAACTGCTTGAGATTAATTAGAGAAGGCCTGGAAATCATTTCTCCATAAAATTTGTGCTTTTTTGTAATTGATACTTGATTTTTGTTTCAAAACTACTTTTGTTACATTCTGAGGTTTTATAAATGCACGCTTAGGACATGTCATTCGTATGAGCTACATTATTACATGTGAACTCTCAAGTTATTAAGGCATGCATACTAAACATAGGGTCAATATGTAAAAACTTTAGCTTGCTCGCCAAACTAATTCATACTGTTCATGGAAACCATGGAAATAGTAAGCATATCGCTGAACGATGCCCATCCTTGAAATTTATCACTGTGAATATCCATCCTATAGTATAACGAATCTGTGTTTATTATTTTTGTAATATTCTTTTTCTTTATTGTAGCATTGATGTCTAGTGAGTGTTTATAGCCAACAAATAAAATAATTCAGAATGTGCTGTACATAATCTGTTAATTACTCTAGTATTGTTAATGCCAATTTGCTTTTGTTTAAGATGTAAATTCCCAAACATTTTGCTGGAACATTTGGTTGAGTAAACTGAAACCTTTTTTTTGGTTAGGTACGTTGTTGGCCAGTATCCTAGATTCTTGAGAGCTCACTGGAAATTTCTCAAGACAGTTGTCAATAAACTATTTGAATTTATGCATGAAACGCACCCAGGTGTACAAGTAAGTGTCTCTATTTGTGGAAGATCAGTATCTTCATAATATCATTGTATAATGGCTCCGAAATTCAACTTATTTTTTCAGGATATGGCTTGTGACACATTTTTGAAGATAGTGCAGAAATGCAAACGGAAGTTCGTTATTCTTCAGGTTTTAACTAACTTTAGCGTAGTTAAGTACATGTGTTTGATGTCCTAATTAACTGCTGACTATTTTGGCATTTGACTAATCGGTGTTTTGGAACTAGATATTTATTTGTCTAAACATCTTAAAGTATATTTGCAGCGGATAATGCTATAATTTATAATACAACTTTTAGTTGCTATAGATGATTGAATTTTTGACAGGTGGGTGAAACTGAGCCGTTTGTGCTAGAGCTGCTTAAGGCTATCCCATCTACCATAATGGATCTGGAGAACCACCAAATTCATTCATTTTATGAATCTGTAAGCTCTGTTTTTATAGTTATTCGTCATGATATCAGCTAGCTGCTAGGCAATCCATAAATTGTCTTTTACCCATCTTATTTCAATATGTATAGGTGGGATTTATGATCCAAGCTGAAGGGGACCCTCACAAGCGTGATGAATATCTCCAAAAGCTTATGGAACTACCAAATCAAGTAAAATAACAATATGAAAGAATGATAGTTATTTTATTTGAAAAATGGTCTGATAACGATTGGCACATCTGATGCTAGAGATGGGTCGAGATAATTAGTCAAGCACGGCAAAGTGTTGATTTTTTGAAAGATCAAGAGGTTATAAGAACAGTGCTCAATATTTTACAGGTATTTAATGGTACCCATTTTTGTATGCTAGATGTTAATTTCTAAATGTGCTTAGTCAAAGAAATTGTCACATGGTGCAGACGAATACTAGTACTGCAAGCTCACTTGGGCAACCTTTTCTCACACAAATTTCTCTTATATACTTGGACATGCTAAATGTCTACAGGTAAAAATAAGTGTGTAGTATCAAATGAATTTACTCCCATGTCAGTCAGCCAACTTTATTTAGGAGGTGCATGAAAATTCTTAACTTCTTTGGAATGCAGAATGTATAGCGAACTTATATCGAATAGTATAGCAACAGGAGGTCCTTTTGCATCGAGGACATCTTTTGTAAAGCTATTGAGGTTGCTTCTCATCCTACTCTATTTTTTGTTGTTTTCAAATTTCACTCTAAATTTGTGTATTTAAATATGTCAGATCGGTGAAGAAGGAGACATTGAAGTTAATTGAGACTTTTGTAGACAAATCTGAAGATCAAGAACTGATTGCTAAAGAATTCGTCCCTGCCATGATGGACCCTATCCTTGGGGATTACGCTCGGAATGTTCCTGATGCAAGGGAATCTGAAGTCTTATCCCTGTTTGCAACCATCATTAACAAGTTAGTTTCCCTTCTTCTTTCAGTATTTTCTGATCTAATGGGAACTAGTAGTAAAATTCTATAGAATTCGTACTGTATATGTCGAATAATTGCCACTTACGGACACCGTTTAATGTATGCTAGGCTCAAAAGTGCTATTTCTGATGAAGTACCCCACATTTTTGAAGCAGTGTTTGCTTGCACCCTTGAGGTAAATGGCATATGATGTGAAATTGTGGTTTATAAAACCCTTTGTAACACATGATTTCTGTTATTTGCAGATGATAACCAAGAATTTCGAGGATTATCCAGAACATAGGTTGAAGTTTTTCTCATTACTTAGGGCAATAGCTAGTCATTGTTTTCGTGCTCTATTCAAGCTGTCTGGTCAGGTAATAATGATGTTATTGCTCTTGTTATACTGCAGTGATGGTAATGTACTAACTTTGCAGTATCTGGATTTACTAGCAATTGAAGCTAGTGATGGATTCGATAATCTGGGCATTTCGGCACACGGAAAGGAATGTTGCAGAGACAGGGTTGAATCTTCTCCTAGACATGCTAACAAATTTTCAGGTAGGCTGTGAAGGTGTTCACATTTTGAAGATCTTATTTCATATGCTTTTATTGTATGCTGTTCCAAAATGTACGTTTTATATCCTTTTCTTATGCTCTCTATGTTCACATTTGACAGGTTTCAGAGTTTTGTAATCAATTCCATCAAACATATTTCCTCACAATTGAACAGGAAATATTTGCTGTTATAACTGATACATTTCACAAACCTGGGTTCAAGCTCCATGTTCTCATTTTACAACACCTGTTTTGCCTTGTAATAGTTCTCTACCACTTCCAATATCTACATTTCTTTCTGATTGTATTCAACTTATTAATACAAGAAAACTGACTGCTTTCTAGGTTGATTCTGGAGCTCTGACAGAACCATTATGGGATGTAAACTCCTTAGGAGTGACAGCTTATGCAAGCAATATCAATTTTCTTCATGACTACACAGTCAAGCTCTTAAGTACTTCTTTTCCAAACATAAAACCGTCAGAGGTCAACATTTGGAGTCCTTACATGGAAATATTGAACTATTGTAAGTTAAAAATGCTTATATCTGAATATCGTGCAGGTTAAAGCCTTCGTAGGTGGGCTGTTTGAGACCAGGCATGATCTTGGTAGCTTCAAAACTCAACTTCGGGACTTCCTGATACAATCGAAAGAGTTTTCTGCTCAAGTAATTTTCGAAAACTTGCAAAGTATTCGTTGCATACATGTATATAATGTGTATGCTGACGAGGGATTTGTCTGTCTTGGGATCATTTATTTGTAGGATAATAAGGATCTCTATGCTGACGAGGTTGCAGCTCAAAGAGAATTAGAACGCCAAAGGATGCTCAGTATACCTGGATTGATTGCACCAAGTGAGATTCAGGATGAGATGGGAGATACATAACATTCTTCTAGATATTAACATATAGAATGATTCATCCTATCCAGATTAACCTGTTTGGCAGATATTTCTGAAGCTAACTAAGTCATTCTTAACCACTAATGATAGTTACGAGTACTAGGGAGGACAATCATTTATTAGAAAGGGTCCAGGAGGTTACAACCTTTGCAGATTTTCCTTTGCAAGTGCACCTCTTAGAAGTTGAAGCTGGAAATGTAATGAATATAGAGTTGTTTCCTCTTCTTCATTCAGCTTATTCCCCTGTAGAGAGCATTCTCTATTGTGTTTGCCAGTGTCGCTATGTAAATTCAAGGTGGAGGGAAGAACTAAATACTGGCAATCTTCACAGAAAGCGTGAGTGCGAAAAGTTTTTATAAGAAATGGAAGGCCTGGTTTTATGCATCTCCTGTTGGCGACAGCGATTTATTTATTTTTAAATATTCCAAAGTGAAATCATGGTTCACTATGTACAATTAGATAGAAAGGGAACAAAAACCCTCTTACCTATTTGTTGGGAGTAGGATCTGTTTTGCGATTGAAACCTTTAGGAAAAAGCCTTCAAAAATGTTTTTGTTGAGGTGAATTCTCAAATGAACAGCTACTAAAGTTCATTGTCTATATTATGAATTAATTTGTTCTTTACCTTTGATGAAGTGCAAATCCTATTGGAGTCTCATGAAGAATGTGCCACCTATGAATTCAAGTTGTCATCAAAGTATTTGGATTCATGGCTCAATGTGATGGGCCATGCGCAGCTATACTTGTACCGGTACATATGCCATGTGATAAAAAAGCTGAAATGTGTCTTTGTAGAAAGGGTAACCCATTAGTCCAGAGATAAGCCTTTGCACTAACTGAAAGATGAGGTTCAATTTCTTGCATGTATGCATAGGTAAAGTAATATGATTGTTCTGTTGTCGTCAAGGTTCTCGCTTAGAGCCCCCGTCTGACTCCAAGACAACCATCAGTATGTTGTAATGATGTTACACATTGCAGTGCCCAAAAGAGTTGTATGAGACAATGTCTATGAGGGAGTGCAGGTTATCTTGTTGGGCATAAACCGAATTTGCCTCATGATTTTGTTTTATGGCTATGCTTAGTGCAATAATTGGTCATGCAATGAAGTTTTAGCTTACCTCATGGTGAGTGTATGTGGATTAATTCAACATAGAAGGAAGGAGCAAGCGTCGGTTTACTTCGAAGCTCATGGTGATAAGACAGGGTTTAGGGAACATGCTTCTACTATAGTCTTCTGTTGGAACAATGTGTTTCTAAAACACTACGGTAAAAGTTGCGCAACAAGGAGAGTTGCTGAGAATGTGATATCTGCCTTTGTTTTTGCTCTCTGTACTCATGCAGAAAGAAGCGAAGCAAGCTAAACACTAACCTCTTTTTATATAACAAATTATGAGTAGCGTGTCCAGAAGGAGCTCGGTTTTATGTCAGCGGAACAACATGAAAGGAAAGCCACAGTTCGTCGCCGAAATAGAGGCAAATCCTCCAAACAAGCAAATGTCCAGTTTCTTGAGTGGGTTAGGTTGCCAATCGGTTTTTCAGTTAAATTGTGTGGGCTTTCTTTGTTAATGCAGGATTAGGGCTCGCTCTTATTCTTGCCAATCAGGTGCTACAAACATTGGCTTTTCTTTTAGGAGGAAGATTCTCTTGTCATTTGTTCACCCAAGCACATGCATGCATGCATACACATGCATACACACATCCATCCATACATGCAATCATCCATCCATACATGCAAAACATGCCATCTTACACACATGCACGCTCACATCCATCCATCAACATGCATCTTACACATACATACATACAAGCATAGACATGCATACACACATCCACACATCCACCATACATGCATGCAATTCAAACATGCATTCATAGACACATGCAGACATGCATGCATTCAAACATGCATTCATAGACACATGCAGACATGCATGCATGCATGCATACACATGCATGTCTGTCTGCTTTCCCCCCCTGTTTGTTTTCTCTCTTTCCTCTCCTCGCTCCTGCAGAGTTCTGCTCTCGTGGCTATGGACATTGCCTCTGCATAAGCTGCTCGCTTTGTAGCCGACGATCATCACCATGAAGAAGGAGGGTCGCTGCTTCACCTTCTTCCTTCTCTTCTCCTTCATCTCAGGTGTGTGCCTCTTTTTTGCATTCGGCGGATGATCTTGCCATTCTAATGGAAACAAAAACATCAGTGGGAAGCAGCATTTCTCGTTGCTATCGAGGAATGATGGCAGTGACAGGCCTGTCTGAAGTTCTTTCGTTTGTAGGGGAGGGGGATCTTATGTGGGGGCGACTTCTGACTGAAAGGATTCTGGGCGATTTGTGGGTAATGGTGTTAAGAAGGTTAACTGAGGTTAGGGTTTCGTGGGTAAAAGAGGTCTCTCTGTTTCTCATTGGGAGTTTATGGTGAAACATTGGAGTGCTTCTCTCTGTATCTTCCCATTTCATGCAAGATGTCACTGTCTGGCCCCTGTAACGTGTTTGCTCGTTTCAGTCGAGGGAGCATTTCAGAGCTAACAAATGAGGGCATTTTCTGATTATGCATGAGGATTGAGCCCTAAACCCTAAACCCTAGACCCTTGATGAGCTCGAAAAACAGAACTAGAATTTAGGGCAGTGAAGAAGAATCCACAGTGATCATGGGGAATAAAATTACCCAAAGCCACTAAATTGTCTTTTAGCCCTAGTTTATGAAACCCCAATGCCGAGGTCACGTAAAAGCTGTGAAAGCTCTCTGAGATGTAGATTGAAGCAGAAGGATTGGTCGGAGCTAAAAGATGCTCTTGCACTAGAAAACATTTTAGAGTTTTTGTGATACAAACATCTCTGTTTCAAACTTGGGTCTGCTATTAAAATGCGAGCCATGGAATGCACAAGAAGAAAGCTGCAGGCTTTCGTAACAACAAAGACGAATTGTCTTTTCAGTAGTTTATGAAACCCCAATACCGAATTCAATTAAACGCTGTGAAAGCTTTTGACATGTAGATTGAAGCAGAGAGATTGGTTGGAGCTTTATTAAAGATGAACTTGCACTAGAAAGCAGTTTAGGGTTTTTACAATACAACATTTCTGTTTCAAATTTGGTTCTGCTATTAAAATCTGAGCCCTGGAATGCTCAACAAGAAAGCTGCTGGATTTTGTAATGACAAAGATGCTGGTTATAACTGTGCCAACAAGAGTGTCTGATTTGTTTCTACTATTTGTGGGATGGCAGGGGGGATGATGGTGATGATGGTGGAGGCAATGTGCAAGGGTGGCCTGAGCTTCGGTGTGAACTATGGCATGGTGGCCAACAATTTGCCTCCACCAGCCAAGGTATTGACTTTGCTTCAATCGATATCAATGTGCAAAGCAAAGATCTACAATGCTGATGCAGCCGTGTTAAGCACCTTCACATACACGGGCATTTCGTTCATCGTCGGAGTGCCCAATGAGGATCTAAAGGACATCTCTTCGGGGCTCCCTGCAGCTCGGAGATGGGTTCAGAACAATGTGATAGCCCACATGCCAAGAACGAAGATAATAGCGATTGCAGTAGGGAACGAGGTCCTGAGCAGTAATGATACAGCCCTAATGAGCCACCTAGTTATCGCGATGCGCCATGTCTATGATGCTCTTGTGGCTGTAGGCCTTCACAAATCCATCATGGTATCATCTGCGCATTCCTTCGCCACCGTTTCAACATCGTTCCCCCCCTCATCAGGCATGTTTGACTCCACCATAGCTTCACAGTACATGAAGCCCGTGCTCGAGTTCCTGGCTAACACATCCAATCCTTTCTTCATCAATGTCTACCCTTTTTTCCCTTACAAGGACAGCCCATCAGAGGTGCCCCTCGACTATGCCCTCTTCTTGCCGAATGCCGGCGTGTTCGATCCACGCACTGGTCTCCGTTACTACAATCTCTTCGATGCTCAGCTAGATGCTGTTTACTCTGCAATGTCTTCACTGGGCTATGGAAACATCTCGCTTCTTGTCTCGGAGACTGGTTGGCCCTCCGCAGGTGATCCTAATGAGACTGGGGCATCGGTTGATAACGCCCAAATCTACCACAATAACCTCATCGCTCACCTCCGTGCTCAAAGAGGGACTCCTCTCAAGCCCAATGCTTCCTTCGAGGTATACCTCTTCGCCCTCTTCAACGAGAATCTCAAACCTGGCCTCACTTCTGAGCGCAACTTCGGCCTGCTGAAGCCCGATGGATCCATGGTCTTCGATTTCCAATTCATCTCCCTTCCAACCTCATCATCACCATCATCACCATTGCCATTCTCTCCATGTTTTGCCCTCTTTACCCATCTCTTACCCTTGATCCTTCTACCTCTCATACTTTCCTAGACATAGAAAATGAGAAAAGGGGAAAGAAATATAGACTTTTTTTGTACCATTTGGTAGTGCTAGTCTATAGTATCTTTGTAAAACAAGCTGTGCATATTGTATCGGCCATTCTTCTGATTATATACCTGTTACCATTAGATCACATCCAAGACAATGAGAGGATGATGTGCAGTGCTTATATGTACATACGTGAAAGAATAACATAAGAAAGGCACCATTCCTTGTGTGAATGTAAATTCGTTAACTGTTTTGGGTCCATTTTTTAGATGAATCGATTCTGGGTGTTCGTGACCTTGCGTGAGTATCAATACTCTTGAATCGTGAACCAACCTCATTGGTTCATTTGTTCTGTGTGATTATACAGGGTTGTGTGAACATTGACATTGATGAAATGCATTAAAAACACACTAACTCAATTGATTCATCGATTGTGGCGGTGTGTCCAAATGCTTGACTTTCTTGCCTTTTGCAGGATAGGTTTTCATTTACTTGTGAGAAAGCACAAGCTCACACACAAATTTGGAAATTTGCCACGCGAGTTTGTGCTAGTTCTGTCCGATTATAAACTCTGGGGTAATGTGTCACAGCCACAGATGTTCTTACTGGTGATGTCAGATTGAAGCCTTTATGCGGACCATAGGAAGTCAAGAGAATATATTGATAGGCATTAAAGTAGGAGCATCCATTTCTTTCAAAGTGTCAAAAGAAATTTGGTTGATTGTTCAGCTACATAACCAAAGGTAAGAACCCATAATTGTTTTCGCAGTTTCTGCGTATGTTTGATGCCGTTGTAGTTCATTTTTGTACCAATACCAACTCCTAGTCATTTCTGGGTATGTTTGATGCCGTTCTAGTTCATTTTTGTACCAATACCAACTCCTAGTCATTTTTGTCAATACCAACTGATAAAATATATCAAGCTGTTCCTATTGGCTTTGTATTCCAAAGTTTTTATGTCTAATTACATCATGGATACAGGAAAATGGCCTCGGATTCCTCACAAACTTGGGTGATGTTGATAAAGAATGGAACAGATATAGAATCAAATGTTCTAGAAAGGAGCAATTAATCATGTTACAAGCTTGAATGGGTACATGTATGCGAGTGGAAAGCAGGAGGGATATTATTAATAAGGTAAGATGAAGGTCAGCAATGTTGAAGAAACGCTCGAGTGTATGTTAACATCATGTTGCTTGATATAAACAGCTACAAAGATGAGGATAAATAGAATTTTGTGGGGAGATTTTGTGTTCAATACAATGTTGTTTATATAGATATATAATTAATTTTTATCAAAAGAAATTATTTGGCTTGATACAATCATGTTAAGATCAAAAGATTACAAGAAGAAAACAAAAAAGGACTAAAGATTATATCACCAAGAAACTTTAAAGATAAGCTTTAATACTGTTTTACTTAAGCATCAAGGAGAGGAAAAAGAAAGTATTTTGCATTCTAGTTATGTTGTACTTCATCAACTAAAGAAAGGAATTTGTTTAGAAACCTTTTTTTAAAGCTAAGCATGTGGTGGTACCTTGGAGAGCAAAATGTGTCATTATTAGGATGTATGATCAAGATGTGGGCATTCTAAATCTTTGTGTTCCTAATAATGCTTTTGCAAGGGTTGTATTTTGGGATGAACTATATGATGCTCTACCAGCAATTGATCAATGGTGCGTTGCAGGTGATTTTAATATGATCGATGTTGTCTGTACTATTATGGCCTTACGAAGTAAGCCGGAATAGTACAACAACGGGAGCAAGTTGTAATAATATGGGACTTAAGGAGGTAGTGAAAGGCATTATCGTGGTTTTTCAGCAAAAAGGTCTCAAGTAAGTGATCGAGAAACAACGAAATTTTTTAAACATACTAGACCTATTTTTCCCTTCGTTTGGTTAAACAATTAGCTTATGAAGATGGCTCCATAACATCAAATCCAGATGAAATGCAAGAGATAGCTACAAGGTTTTATATGGATTTGTTACCGGCAGATCCAAATACAGAAATGGTCATCAAATGCATGAATGAGGTATAGAAGTCAACTCAAGTAAGGGTTACGAAACATATGCGGAATAGGCCGCTTGCTATCCCGTTAACGTTCATGGAACCGAAAAGTGCATCAGAGGAGGCTTTACAGAAACAATCTTGCCCCAGGTGAAGATAGATTAACTCCATTATTCTATTTAAAATATTGGGAAATATTAGGTCCTGCACTCTGTGATGCTTATCAACAAATTTGGAGTACGAGTATAATGCCACATGAGATGTCAAAAGGTCTTATCTTTCTGATTCCTAAGAGTGAAGGGATATTTGGTGACACTAAGAAATGGCGCCCCATAACCATTCTGAATACAATATATAAAATATTGGTTAAATCTATAAGTTTGAGACTACAACCATTTTTAACTTGTATCATTCATTCATCCCAAACTAGATTTGTGAGAGAAAGGAATATATTTGATAATATATTCACTTTTTGAGAAGCTACAACTTTGGCAAAACATTTGAATGAGGATTTAGCAATCTTATTATTGGATTTAAAAAAAAACATATGATAGAGGAGATTGGAATTTTTTTACAAGGTGATTCTTGGTATTTCATAATATTTATTGGTTGGGTTTACACGATTCAATCATCTCTAATGCAACACCTCTCTATTAGAAGGTTGTGAATTGGAAGAGTGTTATATAACTTCCTTTCTTTAGTTTCTATTTTTTTTCTTTTTATCTGTTTAATTTCCTTTTTATGTACTTTGCTCTTATTACAATGCCCTCTCTAATAGAACACCCTAAAAAGTTAGGGTGTTGTGTTACAATGCAGGCGTTCTATTGGAGTGGTTAGGTTACTATTTCATGTATCTGTCTATCTCTTAAGATTAAGTGATTAAGTAAAAAAAACAAACATTTTATGACAAACAGAACCAAAGATGAACTATCAAAAGGATATACATCTCTCTCTCTCTTTGTTAGAAAAACAATGTCATTTGCAACCACACTTCCAAGAGACACACATGTACAAAGGATGATTTTTTGGCACATTAGTTATACCTTTCACCTATATACCAAGTGGTTGTTAAACTTAAGCAACGTTTTACACCTTTCTTTTGAGGGAATAAAAATGACTACAACTATTGATACAAATGTTAACACTAGACCTATCAAAATGTAGAGGCGAAGAACCAAAGCGCTAAAAAGCAATCACAAATACTCGGTTTTAAAGTTCCTTGATATTATGAAGCAAATGCTGGAAAATTTAGGCAGCTTTGAATTGCCTAATCATAGACACTGTAATTACATCATTGTTCACCCCTCTCGCTTTTATTTTAAAGACGTGAATGGCGATAGACTCCCATCATATGCTACACTTACTTATCATTCTCCATCGTTTGCTCCTAGATATTTTAAAACATGATATTTTACATTATATAAATATTAGATGATTTGTATTCGTAAACGTCATTGTAATGTAATGATTGATGCAAACATTAGTGTACGTTC
>JBBBWG010031798.1:21633-35362 GCA_037176905.1 Azolla pinnata | reverse complement strand
GGAATCCATTCTTAGGCATAGCCACAAATCGTGTGCTTTCAGCTACTTCTAATTCTCAATCATAGATTTCATCCCAACTTTCTCGTCCTTACTGTGCGTAAACTAAATCCTCATAATCTCTTACCATGTGCATATATTTCTATATTTGGAGAGATACCGTATATCAGTTTCAGATATCTTCTCCCTGGACATCTTACTTTTGCTTCAATCTGGCTTTGCTAGTCGTTTACTCAATGTAATCTCTCTTTAGGTATGTGAGCTCTCTATGCGATCTTTCACCGCATCGCTCTTGAGAATGCGTCAGTTGCTAATGGCCGAGTTCAGTGCATAAAATACGGCTGAGGCTTCATATTTTATAGGGAACGTCTACAACGATAGTTGTGTACGCATGCATCTAATCTGGAAATAGGGCTCAAACTTGCACACTGTTTCTGCTCAAAGGCTCAAGCTTAGGCTTTGTAGGAAACCAAAACACTAATCAGAGTTAAAAGTCTAACCCTTGTCTGCAACGGAACATTCAAAGTACATTACTTTTTCTCTTTCTCTTATCCTTGTGCTGCATTCGTTTGTTCCTGTGAATATTGCTTTTACTACATGGTGTTGTTGGAGGAAGTGAGATTTTATCTGCTGTGGTATTGGAGCGCCGACATGTCAAAGCTCGACATAGTGCATACCACTAAAGTGTTCCATTTGAGGAATGTTAGAGTCCATCCGAACCATACCTCTGATGGTATTGCATGATATGGCATTCAGAGATGAGTTATTTTCTTGTTCTCAGCTATCAGGGAAAGCTATGAAATTCTGAGATCCTAGGGGAAGCTTCTTTTCATTCTGATTGGTTGCAAGAAGAGGGAAGACGATGCGAAGCAAGGATATTTAGGCTCTACAGCTTTGGATAGTTAGCTATGCTTTGAGTCTTTAGCTTGATAATTAAATTAATATATGTCAATATTTGCTGATACCATATACTGAGACATCGGTCTCTCTCATTTTGTGACTGTAATGCAAGTTTGCGATCCTGTAGTTCGAGTTTGTTCAGCTGAGAAACATTCCTACACCACATATTAATTTATGGCAAAATTTATTTTCCTCAATTTCAGACTTTGGAGAATATGCGGACAAGATTTGAAGTCTTTCTGACAAACGGGCAATTAATTTCGGGTGCAGCTTATGGTACAGATTAAAAGTTTTGGCATGGAGATATTGTTCTGTGTCTATGCAAATATGTTATTCGGGTTGCCCAAATTATTGTGCGAATAAAACTTAATATATGTAGGCCCTCGCCAGTTAAACCACATATTGATACCGATACGTCTGGTTGGCATCACGATTTGCCTCTTCTAGATTTTGTCATGAAAGTTGAGCTGACGAAAATTCCATGAAAGAACGAAATATTTCAATCTCAGCTTTGAAAGACTTTTATTACTGATAGTTCTTAAGCCAAAGGCCCTTAAAAAGCTATGTCTTTTCTTTACACTGTTTGATACGGCAACAGATTTCTCAAGTGCTCTTACTGAGATGGCATCATGCATGATTGGAACTTTCGGCGAAATGCTCGATGATAAAATTGGTATGTCAGGTTTTATTCGTTGATTTTAATGTCAATTGCTTAATGGCACATTTTAATGCATCGGCATGTTGCACAAGCTCAACACAAATTTGTGGTTTTTTTTATATCTCGGTGATATCTGAATTTCTTGGCATTTTTGGTAACTAATAGGTGAAACTTTTCGCATGTTGGCGAATGTTCAATTCGAGATAGCTAAACTGCTGGAGCTTTTTGTAAGAAAACCTACTTTTCTTCCACTCAGTAGGAGTATTTACTCGTCTTCTTTAAAATAAGTGCAAACGTCAGATTATGATAAATACCCAAATGCAAATGCAAATGCAAAGGCTATTGTGATGAACACATCTGCAAAGTTCTGAACAATAGAAGGGTTGATGCTTTCTTATATTCAATTCTCCACTATGATCACGATGGTTTTGAAAACTATCTAGTCTGTCTATCTTATTCCTATATTTATTTGAATGAAAGATATTTTAAGTGTTCCCATAGTCAAAGATGCTGCTCCAAGTTCCTTTGGTCAGAGTGGCGTCTATGTGGACTGATCTACCATAATCTTAACTAGATCAACTGAACAGATTGAGATCCCATCAATTTTGTGTTTGCGTGCAGAGAAGTTCATGGCTTGCATGATTTAAACTTAATCTTAGTGGAAACAACTGTCCAGAATATTATGGTAAAGCAGCTTATGTTTGGGGAAGAATTGAATCTATTGCTCTAACTCGTTTTCGTATTTTGATTCTCCACAGACAAAACATGTATGTCAATCAATCATTTCACCAAGTGAAAGGATAATTTCTGAAATCTCAAAGATTGAGGTTTGTTTCTTGGCTGATTGGGTACTGTTTTTGTTTGATGGTAGTACTGAATGTAATTTGGGCTTCCTTGATATCTTAAATTCTATGCAGGACATAAAGGACAAATATTATGAAAATCAGTGAGTTTGTTGCTTACTCTCATTTTCGCACATGTACCCATTGAGAATAGTGCTGGGATTTCATAACATTTTCTTCTTATAGCAGTCTAATTATTGTGAACTGAGACTTGTTACTAAGCACAGTAAACATTCATTTACATTGAACTAGGCGAGTATATGATGACTTCTGGATGGAGAAGCATAGAGAAAAACCTAAGAAAGGGAAAGAAAATTATCCAGATGAGCAGTTTATTTTGGCCAAAAAGTCCATGAAAGAGCAGTTCAATGCCATTCAGCATCGGACAAAATCACTAGTTCAAGGACAATCAGCCTGTCTTTTCAATCAGGTGGTCTTGTACCATATGATACAGGTGAACAAAGTTTTGCTTTAACTGCATATCCCTGACTGGCATTTTATGGGAAAACCTACCTTTTTAAATTGCTTTATCTATTTTCAACTAGATGCATTTTTTCAGTAAAGGTCTTGAGACAGTGAACGCAATGGAACCAGTGATGAAGCAGCTAGCAGAAGAAGCAAGAGTGGATAGATCCCTGTTGCTTGAACAGATGGAGAGTGGAAGATTAGCTATTTCCAATGATGAGCTGCCCAAGAGTGAGGTTGGAACCAATACCTTTGCAAGTCTTCTATCACAGGTATCTACATGAATAGATTTGCTGATAGATAAGCTTTCCATGTCTATTGAAATAAAAAAATATTAAATGCTCTATGTTCTAATCCTGATGTAGAAAGAATAGATTACATTAGGAAAGCTCCATATGTTACCTAAAAAGTGCTGAGGATTTTAATATGGATATTCTTAAGATCATTCAAATCTTCATCTCAGAGAAATAATGTTCAACTGTGTGCTAGAAAAATGTCGAATGATTGAATACCTAAGGTGCATATACATCTAATAATGACTGCAGGAGCTGTCAACTTCATCTACCAAAGTCAAGTTTACACCGGTAGAACCACAACGGAGCAGTAAATCAGCTCCTCTAGTGGCCTCGGCATACAGTAGAAAGGTCAGGGATACAAATGTTATTCAGGGGATAGATGAACAAATTTCTGGGTATGCACTTCCCTCTCCAGTAGAAGTGAAGAACTCACTTGCGACATGCTCAACAGTACAAGAAGCTAATACTGCAACTCGCGTGGTAACATCTAAGATGGACTTGGTGAACCACAACAAAAGTTATGGATTATATGTGGAGCAAAATGTGAAGGATACGATTACAGAAGTAGGGGGACTATGCTGCCTCACAGCTCCTCTGAAGTCGAGCCCTTCAATATATAAAAGCAATCCTCTTCCAAGATGGGGCAATAAGATTGGCCATGTGCAGGATCATATTGTCCCTCAACACAAGTCTGAACCTGTTCAGGCATCGGCGTGTTCAACTACCAACAGCTCTCCTCTTTCAATACATCCACCTGCTATGGTATCTTCTCCGCTAATTTTTGAACTACATAAACTTCCTCCACCACCTCAGCCAGGCAGCGCAACAGCTCACTCTGCTCCTCTAGGACAGAGAAGGCAAGAATCACAGTTAAAGATTGGGCCAGCATCACCATTACCACCGCCGCCACCGTCACCGCCACCATTGGCCCGAGTTATGACGAGGAGCTTATCGGCGTCATCAGCACACTATTCGCAAGAGTATTTTGCTTCAGTCAGTGACAATTTAGATTCAACGACCAGTTCTTGTATCTGACCTTGTTCAAGTCAAGAAAGTGCATCAAACTTAGCAATACCAGATACTGTAACTCAAAAAAGCAGGCCAGGTCTGAGAAGACCATCTTTACAATATCAAGAAGAACCGCCCACAAAGGTTAGACGTAGATCCAGCCCGTTCTAAGCTTTTATGTTTTTCATGTTAAAAGCAGCAACAAAGCAAATGTATGATATGTTCAAGCAAACCTTGTCAAGGCTTCTTTCTATTAATAAAAAGGGAAACAGAAACACGGCTTTCAATTTGAACTCTGTAGGATGTGAAATGCTTCAAACCAAACACGTCAGTGGAGTTATGAAAAAAGATTTGACTTAAAAAGGCTAAGAAAAAACAGCTCTAAAGAGGAATGAAGGATCATGATCTATATATGAAGAAGCCACGCATGAGACCAGTCAAAGATGGTATTAAGACTGTATAGACTATGATTTTGCACGATTTTGTGCAGCATCACGGCTCAACAACAGTTGGTCAAAGATGCTTTTGGCAGACCACGATTTATAATGTCTGATTTGCATGCGCACCAACAATATGATGCCGTGATTCCAGTTCAATTGTTACTGAATTTACTATTGATATTGGCCCTTAAACACTTCAGAAATCGATTGTAATTGAGTCCCCAATTGCCATTGAAACTTGCCATTTGTATGATCACCGACGTCACTATGTGCTCCGTAATATATTAAACTACAGGGTGGCATCTAGGCTTAGTTTATGACATGGAATTTTGATCTACTATGGCAGTTTGGGTTACAGAAATAAGATGCCATCGACTAAATTTATGACATGAATTGTGATCTAATTTATGACATGAGATATCCTATTCTTGTTAGATCTGTTTGCACATCGATCCACCTATTTCCCATGCGGATATGGAAACCTTAATCGGTATTATTAAGAAGAAGACTGAGTGAAGGATCAGACATACACCTCTATTTTATCTTTATTTTGGGCAATCAAATGCTGACATGTTAAAACCAAAATCTCGTGTATGCAAAAGTTGATGCTCAAATAAACCCGCAAAAGTAGTGTGTTGGCTTCACTTCTACAGTTGGAGGGAAGATCCATACTGTTGTTGATGGGCTGAGCAAGCATATATTCTAGTTATCAGGTTACTACACAATCAGATTCACGAATCTTCCAACTCTATGATTAATCTCCTAAAGAATGGATCTGGGGCTACACTTCCAAGAACTTGGATCAAACTCCGTAATCACAAATGTAAGTGTATTCACATATGCATACTTGGTTTTCGATGAGCTGATTGATGAGGACTGATTAGTTTGCTACTTCAAGTCTGCATGAGATTTGGTAATTGTAGGAGGAATTAGATTCGATCTTGTATCGAGGGCCAAGAGTAACTCTGATTCAGGTTTCGTGCAGCAATATATGTCATGTATCATTCTTTGCAGCATTGTTGCCAAGGATTTCTCCACACTTTAGATTGATCAAAGGCGAATGCTAATATAAAGATCCAATGCCTTAAGAAGAGGGCAACAAGACAGTTTCATTACTAGATTTAGGAACCCTAATGGGTATGAACAGTGAGGCCGGATGCTGCTTTTTTGAAGTATTGGTTTATGGAAGGTATTAAATTTTACAGTATCTGTAGGTAGGCAATGGTTTTGTTGACTTGTGAAAGACATTGTGGAAGCAAATATGCCTGGAATCAAATCTTTTTAACAAAACCACTTCTGTTCTCAATGCATCTTTTGTGAAAGATAATATGTAAACAGTAGCAAAAGCCACTGTTGAAGCATACCATAAAGAAGACCATACCCCAAATAAAACAGCACTTTATGGCATGGCCATATATGGGTATACAACCTTTAACCCAAATTCTGTTTTTTTAATGAATGTTGTTGATAATAATAACAAATACAGCATTCACAAGGAAATGCTATGTACAATCAGGGAAAATCCAAGCATGTGCTTGTGGACAGTTATAGTTAAATCAGTCAGCAACTCCCTACTGATCCTCCTTTAGGATCTAAAAGATACAAGACTACATAATTGTTGAGAACCTGCTTTCATCCATTGGGAGGAGGTTTTCGGTGTCAAAGAAGTAAAATGTAGTACAGGAAATCCACATTGATCATCTTGGGACGGCCGAATGCAGTGCACGATTGTATCAGTATTGTATGTATTGGGCATTCCAGATAGCAAAGCATGATGCTTGAGCCTGTGCTGAAGTTTCAATGGGAATTAACGGGGAGGGAAAGCTCTGATGGGCCCATTGTCTTGCCAAATCACTAGCTTCTCCTGATCTTTTTCGATCTCGAAGTTCCTCTTTGGCGCCTTTCTTCTCTCTTCTGCTTCGCTCCTGACAAAGTCGCGGGGCTTGTGATGACTCGAGCCGACTCTGACATGGTCTCAGCCTTGCTCTCAGGAGCTCGACCTCGTGCTGGTAAGGGTTGGGATTGTTTGGTGCTAGTTGTAGAATCATCATACATATACTGTCTTCTCTTTGAATGGCCCAATTCGGCGCCTGGAGCATCCCTCTGGCGCTTCGTGATACGAGCTACCGAAACCACCTTGCCCTTCGATTTCAATGTCTGTTTCGCAGACAGAAATGCACGAACGCTTGCCTGCAAAAGACACCAAGAATCGGGTAAAAACCACATCCGTCATTCCCGATCATCTCTCCCCACAAGGGTAGGAAAAATAACAATCTCAGAAGCATTTCTTTACCTCGGACTTGAAGAGCGCGTATGCGCTAGCACCAAGCGCAGGGGAAGCATTCCTCAAAACCCTAAGCGCTTCGATATGCGCTTTCGATGATGTACTTCGGCAAAGAATCTCGAGCACTTCTTCACCCTGACGAGCAACCCCAAGAAATGTTACGCGATCGATAAAACAAACGCACACACAAAACCGTTCTTCATTTTTAATTACGCTCCTCGAATCCTTGGGTGTTCCAAGATGTGCCTTTGATGACAATACAGTAAAGAATCCCATGTACTTCTTTGCTCCAAATTCATCCAAGAAGCTTAGCAACGATGAAAGAGTGCAAAATGGAATTCTACACATTCATCGAAGCCCAAATCTTCTCGATGCATGTCTTTGATGACACATGAAAAGGAATCGCAAGTACCCTGATAAACTTTAGTGATCGATGAAACAATGCAATGCAAAACTGTGCTTATCTGATCCAACATGAAATGGTTCAAAGCCCATATACACTCGCACACCTTCACATCATGGGCCAGGTTGCTGACGAGAACAGTGCGAGCTCGATCATAAGAAGGAAGGGAAGAGAAATCTTCTGATACTCCCGAATGCCAAGGAGCATCCACATAAATATAAGTTCCATTGAGCTGAGAGGTAGCACCACCAAAACCAAAGTAAGAAAAAACTGACCATAGAATCTGAATCGTATTTATACCTCCTTAATGCAAGCTAAATCTAGGTTCCATATGTCGAATTTGGCCTTTTTGCGGATGCTAAAACTTTTTCTATTCTATTCTGATCTATAACATAAAACAGAAAAAACATGTGAATGTGCAGTACCTCCTTGACGTTGTGAGAAAGAGCTGCCTTTGCTGAAGATTCCTCCTTGTACACAATCGAAACGGTTTGGCTACCACACCAAAGAACCTTTTAGAATTCAGATCGAGCAAAGATATCACGAAAATCGAACCGGTTACCCAAGATCCTAACCACGGTTCAATTTTTTTGAGGCGATGAAGAAATTTTCTGATTGAATTGTGGACGAGAAATACCTGCAGCTTGATTCGTCGACGATTTCAGCTCTTGCCGTTGATCGTTTCCCAGGGACGGGGATCTGCAAAGAGTAAAATATCAGTGTGAGCAAATGAGGGTTTCAGAACAAATCAAGGAAGCAATCGAGTTTTTCTACACACAAACATATTCATAGGTTCTGGATCGAATGTGGGTGAAGCTTAGTACCAAGCAAACACAACAAAAAAAAACATATTCATAGGTTCTGGATCGAATGTGGGTGAGGCTTAGTACCAAGCAAACACAACAAAAAAAACTGCATTTTGAAGAAGAACTTACATCCGAATTCGTCGAATTCGATCGCATATCGATAGATTCGATGGCTCCACAGCTAGCAAAGATCTTGCTTATGTCTCGCTTCCTCGTGTTAACGGGCAAATTGTGAAGGAAAACCGTTCTCCTCCTCAGCTTCTCCCCATAGCCATCATCATCATCATCATCATCATCCGGATTCTCCTCTAGGATCGGCTGAGCATCATCGATGATCGGGTCTTCCTTCTTTCCCTCTGCCATGGCTTCATCTATGCTCAAAGCCTTGAGCCTCTTCTCGTACTTCAGCTCGAGCTCTTCCTCCTCTTCTTCTGCCCTCTTCCGCTTCGCAGCCATGGCTGTTTCGAGCACTGCATCGACGCCATGGCCGGAGGAGCTTGAGGTCCTCCTCTTCTTCCTCTTCCGCTTCTCCAGGGCGCATTCCTCCTCGCTTTGATCCCCGTTCTTCCGCTTCGTGGCCGAGATCCTCTCCACAAATCCCGCGAAAGTCTCATCGCGATCGTCCTTCGCAGACAAAGAAGCAGAAGCGGACGCGGAAGCAGACGCAGAAGCAGGCGCAGAAGAATTAGGGTTCTTGGAGGATGCGTTCGGGTGATCTTCTTCCGTGGAAGCCATCTCAGAATCCTGTTCGGCGGTGGTCTCGAGCTCGGACACAGTCGCAGAATCCATTAGCTTGTGCTTCTTCGGGGGAGCCATGTCCTCCGCCCCGCCCACTCCACTTTCCTGTTCTCGCTTCCCGTCTTCTTCCCCGTCCGCTTCTCCGTTCCCCTCTTCATCGAGCGCCTCGCGGAGCCTCTTCCTCGATTCCTCGATCTCCATCGCCGGGCGGAGAGGCGAGGGGGAACGAGAAGGGCCGGGAGAATCGCGGGCGGCGGGAGGAGGAGGAGGAGGAGGATGGAAAGAGAGGAGGGGGGCGGGTAAGGAGGCGGCGATGGCGCCCACGAAGCGCCGGATCAAGCGGAAGGGATGGAAGCTTTCCATGGAAGCTGCAGGAACGGAGGCCTCTAGAGGGAAACAGAAGACGGAGAAGAAGAAGAAGAAGAAGAAGAAGAAGAGAGAGAGAGAGAGGAAGCTCTTCTTGATGGAGACAAGTGTCCGTTTTCACACATGGGCGCTCAGAACCAACGTCTGAACCGATTCAGAACAAGAACCAAGAATCAAGATCAGATCAGATCTGCTTCTCGCTCCGCGATTTCGATCGCAGACCCCCGCTCCACATTCGCCCACAATCTCTCATCAGATGCTGGAAGCTGTAGATCGCCCTTGGAATCGATTCCGCAGAGCTTTTCTTCCCCGCGGAATCGATCGCAAGAGCGCAAGATGTAGCGATCTTTGTACAAATGCAGCAGCAATCAAGCAAGCAAGCAGCCCCCGATCGAAGCAGCTTCCTTTGCGGTTCTCTGAGGCCGCGATCCGTGCTTTGATTCTGCATTTCATGCCCCAGCAAAGCAAGGCGCTTTGATTCTGCATTCATGCCCCAGCAAAGCAAGGCGGGCGAGAGAGACCCTGCACTTCTTTTGATTGTGGCCTCCCCCTATCGAACCACATCTGTGTAGATGCAACAAGCTCGAATTGCTCATCGGATGGATCTCATCTCTGAAGGTTAAGAAGATGGAATCGGGGTAGTGGAGCTCGCCCCATGGAAGAAGAGAGATGGGCAGTGAAAGGGCATGCATCTCCGAGGGTCTTTTATGATGAAACTCCCAGTTTTGGTTCGATCCTGCTCATATTTGGGGTTTGGTGCGGAACAAATCCTGCAAATCTTGGGTTTTTCATCGAATTCGTTGGTGTTTTATGAAGCTTGGATCTGTCCCAATTTGGGCTTGCTGCGGAACAAATCCTGCAAATCTTGGGTTTTTCATCGAATTTGTTATGGGTGTTTTATGAAGCTGGAGCTCTGTCCTGATTTGCGTTGGGTGCAGAATAATCCTGCAAATCTTGGGTTTTTCATCGAATTCGTTGGTGTTTTATGAAGCTGGAGCTCTGTTCCGATTTGCGTTTGGTGCAGAAAAATCCTGCAAATCTTGGGTTTTCATCGAATTCATTGATCAAATCCTGCAATGCAAAGACGGTGTTTTATGCTGTCCCCAGTTTGATTTGGTGCAAATGTTGGGTTTTCATCACATTCATTGACCTAATCCTGCAAGGATCGATCGATGAATGATCCCTTCATAGCCACATTCTTCGGAAATCATTCTCTATTGCTCGATTTAGCCATAGACCGGCTCCTCTGGAAGGAAGAAGAAGGAATTTCTGGTCTTGCAACCCTAAAATTTGTGGCAAAAGATCAGCGAGATGATGGATTGCTTGCTAAAGGGTTCATTCTATCATTGACATGCTGTCCTAAGGATGTCCCCTGCTCTTCACCATGCGGAGGTGAAGAAACCGTGGAAACATATCGAGCTCAACAATGCTCTTCTAAGCTTAGAGCAAAGACAAGTGCAAGGATTGCCAGTTCACAGAGAGACCATATATAGCCTTCTTCAAGCATCGGCTCAGAGCCCCGATGTCTCGATCATTCGAAGACTGCAATTTCTTATCAGTAGGAGCGGACTTCTCACCGTTTCTTGTTTCGGAGACCATCTCATCCGCCTGCTTGGATCTTGTGGATGCTTAAAGGAGGCAGATAATGTGTTTGACCAGGTTAAGACCCCTTCTTTGTTCACTTGGAATGCTATTATCTCCGTGCATGTGAAATCTGGAAAGGCAGAGAAGGCCATCGCATTGGGTTGCAAAATGAGAGAAGAAGGAGTTGATCCCGACAACTACATATTCTCTTGCTTGTTGAAAGCATGTGGGAGTTTGAAAGAAGGAAGACAAGGGAGGCTTGTCCACATTCATATCGTACAGAAAGAGCTCGAAAACGATCAAGTGCTGGGTAATGGTCTCATTGATATGTATGCCAAATGTGGAAATCTGGATGATTCGAGACGTGTCTTCGAAAGATGGTCAAGCCGGGATGTTGTTGCTTGGGGAACAATGATCGCAGGATGCGTGAACCAAAACCAATATCTCGTTGCCCTAGAAATGTTCTTCGGAATGGTTTCAGAGGGTTTGGCGCCCACCAAAATCACTCTTCTGGTGGCCGCAAAAGCATGTAGCAATTGTATCGATTGTCCTGCCATCGGTAGGAATACGATATTGCATTGCGAGAGAAGTGTACACGATCACATTGTAAGAGGTGGTTTCGAGCCGGATGTCGCGATTGGAAGCACCCTCATCGATATGTATGCAAAATCCCGATGCCTTGATGATGCGCAATGCGTTTTCGAGAGGTTGCAGGAGAGAAATGTAGTCTCGTGGGGCGCGTTAATGGCAGGGCATGTTCAACACGGGCTTAACGTTTCGGCTCTCAAACTCTTCGAACGCATGCAACGAGATGATGGCATCGTTGCCAGCAAAGTCACCTTCCTGTTTGTGCTGAAAGCATGCGGTAACATGGAAGCCCCAGACTGGGGCATGATTCTACATCACCAGATCGTTACGAGGGGGCTACAAATCGATGTGCTTGTCGGAAGCGCGGTCTTGGATATGTATGCGAAATGTGGGAAGCTTCGCGACGCAAGGAGAGCATTCGACTGCTTAGGTTCGCGAGACATCGTATCGTGGGGGACCATGATCGAAGGATACGCGCAACATGGAGAGGCAGTTCTGGCACTTGAGCTCTTTGGGGAAATGCAAGCGAACGGCATCAAACCAAACAAAGCTACATTCTTATCTGCGCTCAAGGCATGCGGAAGCCTGGAAATGCTGGAATTGGGTCAGGAAATCCACGATCGCATCATCAGGTGCGATTTATGGGCGGACATGATGGTTGCCAGCAGTCTCATCGATATGTATGGGAAATGCGGGAGCTTGGAAGAATCGCATCGCGTTTTCAGAAGGCTACCGAATCCAGATGCGGTGTCGTGGGGCGGGCTCATCGCGGCCTATGCGCTGCATGACCAAGGGGCTTCTGCCCTCGACCTATTCGGCGAGATGCGGAATCGGCACGTCGGCGCAGATAAACACGTGTTGTCGTGCGCTCTGAAAGCCTGCGGCAGCGCGGGGTCCATTGTAGATGGGAGATTGATTCACAGCGAGATCGTAAGGAGCGATCTCGACGTCGATGTGGTTATCGGAAATGCCCTCATCGACATGTACCTCAAGTGCGGAAGCCTGCGAGAGGCGTGCAAAGCATTCGCCGATATGCTGAACAAAGATGCGGTGAGTTGGGGCACGATGATCGGAGGCTATGTGCAGCACGGCTGCGGTTTCTCGGCTCTCGAAGCGTACGAGAACATGCATCGAGTTCATCTTCAACCCGATAAGGTCATCTTCGTCAGCGTTCTCGCGGCGTGTGGCAGCATTCGAGACATCGGTCGAGGCAAATCCGTGCACGGAGAGATACTTCGGAGCGGAATCGAGCTGGACGAGGCCGTGGGAAACGCTCTGCTGGACATGTACACCGAGTGCGGAGATTTGGAAGAGGCTCGCAGGGTGTTTGACGAATGGCCGAGGCGTAATGTAGTGTCGTGGGATGTCGTGATCGCTGGATACGTCGACCGTGGGCTCAACGGAAGCGCCCTCGATCTGTTCCAGCGGATGCGAGACCGCGATCTTGCTCCGAACAAGGCGATTCTTTCGTGCATTTTGAGGGCATGCAGCGGTACAGGAGCCATCGGCCGGGGCAGATTGGTGCACGATGCGATCGTGAGAGCTCGCATCGAAGACGATGCGGCGATGCGAAGCAGCGTCGTGGATATGTACGCGAAATGCGGGAGGCTATGCGAAGCTCGGCAGATGCTGAAAAGGAATCGAGCAGGCGGCGATGTGGTATCGTGGGGGGCGTTGATCGCAGGATTCGCTGAGCACGGCGATTTCGCTTCGGCGATCGAGTGCTTGCAGGATATGGGGGAGCGCGGTGTAGCGCCCAACGATGCGATCTTTCTCAACCTGATCAATGCTTGCAGCCATAGTGCTCTCGCGGAGGAAGGGCTTCGATTCTTCGAATCCATGGCTGAAGACTACGGCATCTCGCGAGGCAGCGCTCATTACAGTTGCATGGTGGACCTCTTCAGCCGAACCGGGCAGTTGGCAGTTGCGACGGATCTCCTCCGCAGCATGCCCCTCTCGCCGACGAATGCTGCATTCACATCCTTGCTTCTCCATTGCAGAAGTCATGGGAATCCGCACCTCGGCCAAAGACTCTGCTTCCAGCAGCTCTGTTTGTGATCTCCGACGATTCGTGCTTCGTCCAGATCCCCAAGCCTTACGAACCTCTCGAGCGCGAATCGTTCGTGCTTTCCGAATGCATGCGGAAAGAAGGGATCAGAAACTCATGACAAAAAAAAAAACTTTGGCTGGTGCATGGTGTTAAGAGACCCAAGGCTCAGTCCTCTCCAGATGCAATCAGATTCAACTCTTATAACACTGTTCTATCAGTGGCAAAAAAAAGGATCGGTGCCGATGTCAAGCATCCCAAGACTGCTCCAAGGCGGATGAAAGCGGATCGAGCTTTTGCTTCTCTC